>JAQFVV010007617.1:0-71441 GCA_028023455.1 Epiperipatus broadwayi | reverse complement strand
ATTGGCGGGTGTGAAGTTGTGTCCAGATTGTTTAGCATGCTCCAAGAATACAGAGAACGTGTTGCTGTTTTTCTGAGCTCTGTTAAATGTGTAAATATGTTGACCCAGTCTAGTATTGATTGTAGCTTTCGTTTCACCATAATATATAGCATGGCATCCAGCCTGAGGGCAGGCAATAGAGTACACCATGTGTGGGGTGAACGATCGATCAATGTGGTCTTTAGAGTTGTTAAGCAATCTATTAGAATTAGGTGGAGTTCTAACTGCTATGTTAAATTTATCGTTTAATGCTTTTATTAGTTTGTTAGATATTTTAGGAATGTAGGGGATTGTTATTCTAGGTAGATTGGTGTGAGGTACATTATTGTTTATTGTATTATTAAATTTTATGATTTTATTTTTAATAGCTTTGAATTTGAACCCTGCTGCTAACAGATCTTTAATATAATTGTTTATGTTTTCTTTCCTGCCTGTGTCATATTTACATAAATAAAAGTTTCTAAACAAAAATGCATTAAGGCCAGCAAATTTATGCGATGCAGGTGAGTTAGAGTTAGGGTGGATACAGCTGCGAATTTCAAATGGTTTAACAATCATTTTGTAATCTATTAAGTGGCGATTTCTCGATAAAGAGAGGTTGAGATATTTAAGTTCTTTATTATTTTCAGATGTGATGGTGAATGAAAGTTTGGTTAAGTTTTGTAAATCACGTAGTATATTTAAAGTATTATCTTTAGAGGTTATGATAAAGATATCGTCTACATAATGAATATATGTAAAGTCTTGGTTGATATTGTGATATTTTGGAAGGATCGATAGCTCGTATTTATTTAAATATATGCTAGATAAAACACCACTGATAGGAAGGCCCATGGGCCATCCATCTTGCATTGTGTACCACTTGTTTTCAAAGAGTGTAAATATATGTGAATCAAGCCATGACAGGAAAGCAATAATGAATTTAACTCTTTCACTAGGGCAATGTGCTCGCAGTAGCTCTTCATGTACTATTTGGATAGATGCTTTTCGATTAATGGATCCGTATAATTCCTTCACATCCATTGTAGCCATAATTGAAGTCTGAGAGATTTGAGTATTTTTGATTTTGGAGATGAATTGGAGAGACGAGTTTATCGTGTATGAGCCAAAATTAAGGTAATCTATAAGTAATTGATTGATTAATTTGGCTGCTTCAAAATAATGCACACCACCGAAATCCATCATCAATCTAAGTGGTTCGCCTGTTTTATGTAGTTTTAAATTGGCAAACATTCGGGGGGGTCTAGTGGCAGAAGGGTAAATCCTGTAATATTCGGATTTAGTAATCCCTTTATCCTTGAAAGTCCGAAGCACATTGTTAATAAATTTATCTCGATCCAGTTTAATATTAAAAGAGTTATCATGCACCAACTTTAATATTTTAATTTGGTCGTGCATTTTATTTTTATAGTCTGTGTTATTTAGCAAAATAAAATGATTGCCTTTGTAATCTTTGAGACAAGTAATATTGTGTGTTTTGAAATATTGTTTGGTATTTAATATACTTTTATTCCATGCTTTTCCTTTTTTATCAACCAAATTGTTATTTAATAGTTTAGATATATCGGTGATGATAGCATCTCTTTGTATATTGTTAATGAGACTCACTTCGATGTCTGCTATTAGTTCAAGTTTAGGAGATCTCCAACTTCCTCCTACATATTTCAGTCCAAAGGATAAAATTTTCTTGATTTCATATGGTGATGTAATTGAAGTTTTGTTAACGAATGCGTCTGTATTAATCCTATGGCGATATTTGTTTTGCTTGATAAGCAAAAAATGTATTTTATTTTCAAATTTTGCTGTATGAAATCTCTCAATTTTATGCAGTTTATCTTGCATCCACTGGGGGATTAAGTAGTTCGCAGTCATTTTATTCCATCTGATTGTTTGCTTTTTGAAAGCATCTCTACATCCATATGTTATATGCGCCAAAAGCTGTTTCTGCAATTCATTCTTAATTTTAAAATTATTGTATATTGTTCTATTGATTTTAACCACACAACAATTGGGCATAATATTATAATCCTTGCATTTAGAAAAGAACGAAAGTCTTTGCTCGTATTTAATCATCGAAATTCCGCAATGTAAGATCTGTTTTTCTTGATCTCTATTCATTATGTAATAAATATAGCTTTACTTCTCACTATATGTAAAATATATAATTGTTAATTAGAGAAGATATTAATTAGTATTAAAGTTTATCGGCTTAATGTTTTCGAGGATCCATGCCTCATATTCATAGCCTTCATAAAATGTATAATAAAATATGCAAATACAAATATTCAAATAAGCTAGTATTATGTAGCCCATTTCTTCAAGATCTCGAAGCAAGTATCCTTTCTATTAATGGCATGGATGTTTCCATTGATGTAAAATACCTCCTTTATTTTTCTTTTGTGATCATTTGATTCTGAGAACAATATTATGGGATTGGCGGGTGTGAAGTTGTGTCCAGATTGTTTAGCATGCTCCAAGAATACAGAGGACGTGTTGCTGTTTTTCTGAGCTCTGTTAAATGTGTAAATATGTTGACCCAGTCTAGTATTGATTGTAGCTTTTGTTTCACCATAATATATAGCATGGCATCCAGCCTGAGGGCAGGCAATAGAGTACACCACGTGTGGGGTGAACGATCGATCAATGTGGTCTTTAGAGTTGTTAAGCAATCTATTAGAATTAGGTGGAGTTCTAACTGCTATGTTAAATTTATCATTTAATGCTTTCATTAGTTTGTTAGATATTTTAGGAATGTAGGGGATTGTTATTCTAGGTAGATTGGTGTGAGGTACATTATTGTTTATTGTATTATTAAATTTTATGATTTTATTTTTAATAGCTTTGAATTTGAACCCTGCTGCTAATAGATCTTTAATATAGTTGTTTATGTTTTCTTTCCTGTCTGCTTCATATTTACATAAATAAAAGTTTCTAAACAAAAATGCATTAAGGCCAGCAAATTTATGCGATGCAGGTGAGTTAGAGTTAGGGTGGATACAGCTGCGAATTTCAAATGGTTTAACAATCATTTTGTAATCTATTAAGTGGTGATTTCTCGATAAAGAGAGGTTGAGATATTTAAGTTCTTTATTATTTTCATATGTGATGGTGAATGAAAGTTTGGTTAAGTTTTGTAAATCACGTAGTATATTTAAAGTATTATCTTTAGAGGTTATGATAAAGATATCGTCTACATAATGAATATATGTAAAGTCTTGGTTGATATTGTGATATTTTGGAAGGATCGATAGCTCATATTTATTTAAATATATGCTAAATAAAACACCACTGATAGGAAGGCCCATGGGCCATCCATCTTGCATTGTGTACCACTTGTTTTCAAAGAGTGTAAATATATGTGAATCAAGCCATGACAGGAAAGCAATCTGGACACAACTTCACACCCGCCAATCCCATAATATTGTGCTCAGAATCAAATGATCACAAAAGAAAAATAAAGGAGGCATTTTACATCAATGGAAACATCCATGCCATTAATAGAAAGGATACTTGCTTCGAGATCTCGAAGAAATGGGCTACGTAATACTAGCTTATTTGAATATTTGTATTTGCATATTTTATTATACATTTTATGAAGGCTATGAATATGAGGCATGGATCCTCGAAAACGTTAAGCCGATAAACTTTAATACTAATTAATATCTTCTCTAATTAACAATTATATATTTTACATATAGTGAGAAGTAAAGCTATATTTAATAATAATAATAATAATAATAATAATAATAATAATAATAATAATAATAATATATATATATATATTATGACTTTGTATTTTTAATCTACTGGTGTATAAGAAAAATATTAATCATCCCTATCTATTAATATCGAAAAATTAATGATTAAATAGCATTTATGCATATGTTGGTTGCTAAACCATTCAATCACTAAATCAAATTTGTTGTAATTAAGGTATATAATTATAAAAATCTAATTATTGTTTCTGTATAGATATTCTTATTTTAATTATGATTTACTTGTCAGCTAAGAATTTATCATGAAATACATTCTATTGTTACTAATATTTATCAAGAACATTCAATAGCTTATGTATACAATATATATATATATATATATATATATTATCCAGGTAAATCCATGCATAATGTATAATATATATATATATATATATATATTGTACCGGTCGAAACCCACCACCACCGCTCGTCAAATCGAATTCAAACTCAGCTGAACCAAAACTGAATTCAAACCCAACTTAACAGCTCAGATAGCAGAAATCGACGGCACAGTGCTATGCGCCAAGAACTAGTTCAACGGTTGGTGAGGACTAGAGACCCTTGCACTGACACGAATATCTAATAATTAATTACTTTGAATACTTTTTAAATCAAATCATATGTATGTTCGGGTTGCCAACACAGATAGCGGGTATGAACATTTAAATAATTATAAAAAGAATGATGAACTAAGAAACCAAGTATGTTAGAAAATATTTAATAATAATAATAATTTGTTTTGTTCAATAAAATATAGATTGCATTAGTTACCTCTAGTCTTTAAACGAATTTATAAATATAATAAGAGTGGCGGTCCTTATCATATGCCAATGGAAATTACGCAATATTGGAATTCTATGTCTATGCCCCCAACAAGTAAATAAAACAGATCGGAAGAGCATATTCGAATAAATATATATTAGTGGAACAAGAAATCAATATTTTAACATTTTGTGAGTAGATACACTTGTAACTTAAGAGCTGGGGACATAGGTGAAAAACGGAGCTAATAATTTATTATTAGCTAATTATAAAAATAGTAAACGTATAATATTTTCTTTCGACTCGATGATTAATAGAACTTATAAATTTAGTTCTAATGGGCGAGAATAACTATTTAAAATTTATATTATATTATTTGCGTGAGGCAAATGGAATCAAGGAGCTCATCGAGTCGAAAGATTATTGGCATATAATTTTAAATACGACATTAATAAAGCACACAAATATATATATTAAATGAACCGCCAAGTAAGAAAAGAGAAAGTTTAAAGGCTAGAGATTTAAAGAATTACGAGATAGATTTACAATAGCATGAATAAAAGGTTTTATAAAAAATGTTACATTAAAGAATAAAGAGCTCTTAAATAGGAGAGTAAAATAAAGTTCGAACTGGCCAGAAAGTTTAACGTTCATTATAGAAATATATTACCCTTCCGTGCTTGTCCTTAAGTTACTCCTCCAAGTTGTTGAAAACGTAGGCATCATTGGTTAACTACTGGAATAGTATTTTAGTAGCTTTCATTATTTTAGCAGAATGATCGATCCGGAAAACGGTTCAGCAGCTCCAGTGAAGATTCCTCGGGACTTTAGGAACCGTAGCCAGATCCCTGATGTTCTAGCCCTCTATCATGATGAAATACAATTTTTATACACACAGAGTTCACTGCACTACTCTACAACCAAAACTAGTCTTTTTTCTTTTCTTTTCAGGGCTATATATCTACTGTTCACTGATGCCTCCGGCTAGCGCTCATTTTATTATCAATCTCGTTTTTTTTTATAATTAGTTGTTTTCAGAAACATTCCTTCGATAAGGCTTTCAAACTAATTTTTGAATTCCTTTCCTAATTAGAAAATGAATTCTTAAAGTCTGAAATGATTTTAATTAAAAATTGAATTCTTATCTTTTTTTAATTAATAAAACTTTACTGTTGTTTTTGAGAATTTGAAAGCCTTTGGAAGGAATGTAGCTTTTAATCGCAAAACTTTACAAATTATTTAAAAGTAAAAAAAACAAGTATTCCCGACGCAATGAAACTTTCGAACAATTATATACATTTAATATTTACAAATATATATACGCACAATCCACGCAATTTAATATATATAAATTCATGAATATTTTATCATGAATTTATTTAGAGAATTGATCCAATTTAAACTAAACTAATTAATTTTACTACGTATTTGAAACAAGTTATTCATTATGGAAATTAGCGTGGATTGAACGTATAAAGCCCCATTGCATCGGAAATTTAAGGTTAGTATTAGGGTAAATAACATGAAGCTAGGATCGAACTCAGATCCGACTGCTTCATTTCTTTTCACTTCAAAAAAAAAACAATGAAAAAAAAATGACTTTACTTACGCAGGATATAGTTGCATAAGTGTATAGACTCTGGGAGAACAGCATGAGCGTGAATAATATAACCTGCCCAAGCTACAAATTATACATGTCTCACTGCGATCCACTTTTTTGAATATTCAACTTATAAATGGGTTTATAATAAATCGGTCCGAGAATCAAGTCTCATTTCCCTATGGTTGTGTCAGTCGGTCCTCTGTATATATATCTGTCATTTAATGGATGTCCTATTGTTTCCCTGGATCAGGTGGCACATATGGTTTTAACTGTCTGGCATTGTAAACCCCCTGGAGTCCCTTTCCCTTTAGCAAAAACGCATTGTCATGGCAATCCTTTATTATTTCATATGGCCCACTGTATAATGGGAAGAATTTCTTGAATTCTTTCTTAGGGGCATTACTAGTTCTTGGTGATCTTAACCAAACTTGATCCCCAACTTTAAAATAGTAATGTTGCATCCTCCCTCTTTTTATTCGCCTCTGGGCCATCTGCGCTAGCCGCTTTCTGGCCATATCTTGGTCAGTTATTGGGTTAATACACGTTTCATCTTTTGGTAATAGTGAAGAAAAAATGGCCTGACATGGCTGCCCATAGTGAAGACGTGTAGGTGCGAAACCCGTTGACTCATTCATTGTATTATTAATGCAGTCCATAACATATGGAAGTTTATCCACCCATCTCCGATGATCTGTAGGTACGCACACACGAAAGAGTTGACTAATTTCTCTCATAACTCTTTCACATGGGTTGGACTGCGGGTTTCTAATTGATGTCATACGATGATTTACCTTTTGTTTTTTTGTCCAATTCTTCCACTCTTTTGAGGTGAACGCTGAGCCATGATCTGATAATATGGTCTCAGGCTTACCTACCTCATAAAATTGCTTATCCTGTAGGGCCCGAATGGCATTTCGTGAATTTGTGGTTCGCACTGGGTAAATTTGAACATACTTTGAAAAAATATCATATGTGACAAGCAAGTATTGAAAGGTCCTAAATTTGGGAAGGGGCCCATAATGATCTATAGCGAGGATTTCATTTGGTCTTGTGGCCATCACTGGTTTCATACCTCCTGCATATGATTTATTTGGAAATTTAGTGGCAGCACAGATGTCACATTGTCTAATAGTAGTGAGAATCTGATTGTACATTCCTGGCCAGTAAAACTGACGACGCACTGCCTCTTCTGTCTTTCTTGGTCCGTAGTGCCCAATGATTTGATGAATGTGCCTAAGTAAGGATGGTCTCAGCCTATCTGGGACCATAGTTTTCCATGGTGCAGTATAGTCCCCAGTTTTGGTCTGTAAAATACCCTCCTTGACCCGAAAGTGAGTGTATTTGCTTTGTAGGTTCTTGTCCTTACTCTGGGTCTTGGACAACTCCAGAATAATGTGGTGATATTGTATGCCCTGCCAGTATGCAAGATTCCTTAGCTCGGCCTCGGCGGGACTCAATGTTTTGGTGACCATAATTTTTAAGGATTGATCGTTTATTTTTGGGTTCTGTATGCTCATTTGTACTGGATGGCGACTTAAAACGTCAGCCACCACATTCTCTGGTCCTGGGCAATATTGGATCTTATACTGAAATTGTTGGAGGACCAAGCTCCATCTAATGAGTCGGTCATTGGTGAGGAAACTCTTATTAAGAAATTCTAGACATCGGTGGTCAGTTATGATGACAACTTCTGATCCCAGAAGGAACTGCCGGAATTTCTGGCATGCCCATACTATGGCAAGAGTTTCTTGCTCAGTGGTGGTGTAATGTACTTCAGCACCCTTTAAAGCACGACTGCAAAAATATATCACTTGATGTTCACCAGAATCACCCTTTTGAAACAAAACAGCTCCCAGCCCTTGTTTGCTGCTGTCAGTTTGTACGTAAAAGGTCCGACTAAAATCAGGGTGGTGCAGCATAACCGCCCGTAGAAAGTTTTCTTTTATGTTTAGTAGTTCCTGGTCATGGAGTGGGGTCCATTCCCACTTTCGGTTTTTTTTTTATGAGGTCTATAAGATTCCTAGTTTCCTGGGCAAAGTTTGGATAGAACTTGTGATAAAAGTTGCAAAGTCCAAGAAATGATCGGATCTGTTTCCGAGTAGTCGGGGTTGGAAACTTCTCTATGGCTGCAACTTTGTCTGGATGTACCTTGATACCATGTTTGTTAATGACATGACCAAGGAAGGTTATCTCCCCAATAGCAAAACGGCTTTTCTCTAAATTCACTGTGATATTCTTCATTCTGCATTCATTCAGGAACATTTCCAAATGTTGTAAGTGTTCCTTCACATCTTCTGAGATGATTACAATGTCATCAACATAGCATACCATCTGTTTTTGTACTTCTTCAGAAAGGACCTGCCTCAAACAGCGCATAAGTCCTGCTCCACTATTAATAAGTCCGAAGGGAACCCTTTTAAAAACGTGCGTGTAGCCACCGTACCGAAATGCCGTGTATTTCCGGTCCCTTGGATCGAGATTCAATTGCCAGTAACTGGCAGTTAAATCTAATGTTGAAAATACCATCTTCCCAGCTAATCGCACAAGTACTTCTTGGATAGGAGGGGGAGCATCTCTTTCCGGTATAGTGATGCTGTTTAACCTCCGGGCATCCAAGCAGAGCCGCAAGTTTCCATTTTTCTTCTTGACGACGACCAATGGGTTGTTATACGGAGACGGGCTGCGCTCGACAATATTCCATTTGATCATTTGTTTTATCTGTGCTTCTACTTCATCTTTATACTGAAATGGAATCGGGTACGTTTTGGACTGGATGTAAGTTTCTTCTTTCACTCTGATTCGGTGGGTATACCCTGTAATCTCGCCTGGCCTTGGAGAGAAAATTATGGCATATTTCTTGAGGATTTTCCGCATTTGTTCGGTATCATCCGGTTCAGTAATGATGGATTCTTCAACCTTTTTGTCAATCATTGAAAGATCAACTGGCTGGATTAGGCAACTTTCATGGTTTCCTTCTCGGTGGAGTGATGTTTTAAAGTTGATGGTTTCTTTTCCAAATGAGCATCTACCTTTAGGGTAGTCAATAATGCCTTGGTTTTGAATCAAAAAGTCGGAACCCAATACTACATCATATATGAGCCCTGTCATAATAAGAAAGGTATGTCCTACTAGCCTTCTGTTGATTTCAACCTCCAACCACACTTGATGGTTTTCACTTGACACCTTTTTCCCATTAGCCAAGGTCATTTGGATCGGACGGGTTGGGAGTTGCATTATCTCGCGTCTCTTTTTCAAGCTTCCGATCCATGCCGCAGATACAATGGATGCTTGACTGCCCGAGTCAATCAAGGCTGATACTCTGCTCTCCTCTACATTTATTTCGATAATGGGACACAAATGAGTTATCTGATGTCCCTCATTATCTTTCTCAGAGATTAGGTTAGTCATTTGACTAATGATTGGGGCTGGAAGGTCTCTTCCGTAACTTGGGTCTAGAGATCTAAAATGATTATCCACTTCTTCTAAGAAATTCGTCATCTCGTGGATGGTACTAATCTGACTACGAATCATAAGTTTCCGAATTTCTCGTGGCATGTTGTATTCTATCATACGTACAATTCGAGACTCTGGAAAGTTAAAACTGGACAATGAGCGAAATTTGGCTGACTGTTGTAAAAAAAATCGGTCGTAGGTATTTCCCTTATTTACTGAAAACTGTTCATTAATGAGGTCACGCAACAAGTTTTCTTGCTTCCTTTCACTCCAGAATGTTTCTAGAAGCTTGTGACAATATTGCTCAAAAGTGTCCGGCTTCTTCTCTATCGTGCCCCACCAGTCTTTGGCCACGGCTTTCAAATGGTAACGAGCAATTATTATTTGTTGAACATTATCCAGAGTTTCTATTGCAAAAGCATCGGCTAAACTGTCTATATGTGGCTGAGGATCTTCCCAGCATCCACCATAAAAATCTATGATTTGAATCAACGGGTATTGAAAGGTCATTGAGCTTTCCAGTGGCTTTCCCATTTTCTAATATAATAAACAATATAATAAACACTGCAGATCAACTTATAGTACTCTCTGTATGCTTAAAAATATTTTTTTTTCTTCAGTAATTTTAACTAGGTCTCTGACTACAGGTCCATTGTCCTAATCTTCACTAGCTGCTTCATATTATTTCCCCAATCTATGTAATCTGCCTTTTTTTTTTAGTTTACCTACGTTTTCTTGGTTAGCTCTTTATTTTAACTGTTTGAGTGAGACATGTATTCAAAAATATAAAAAAAACATTATTCACTTTCCCTTTGTTCAACTGTTCTGTTCTCCCATGTCTGAAAAAAAAACTATACAGTGATATACAAATATTATGTATTAGCAGATACAACAAATCATTCTGTATTGAACACACTTGGTTTTTTTTATTATGGCGATTGACCCACTACTGTGCTGACAATCAAATTTGCTGACAAATTTATTTATATGGGCGCCAGTGAGCAAAATGAGATCAATAGGGCATGTGATATAACCCATTGACCCCCAAACCACATATGATAGACTTAACCTTTAATAAAACAATTGAATTGATGATGAGTAATATTATTTAATAACAGCTAACGCGTTCATGACCTGAGTTTAAATATAGGAGTTCACTACTTCATTTTTACTAAGCATGAGGCTTTAACACCAAAAAAAATGTCAAAATTAATATTACAAGAACTTTTATTGGAGATATTATTCTAAATCTTGCTAGCATGAAAGCGTGCAAACCATTTAAGCATTTTGCCAACTGCATCTGGCTGCTTGGTGTACACAAAGGGTCTTCACCTGCTTTGAGGTTACTCTAGAAATTATTGTCATTAAAGCGTAATGTCACACTGCATCGGACCGCTTGACAGATAATTCCCAGTTTGAAGGTCTTCGCCTACTTTGAGACTACTAAAAATACGGAGCGAACATTTAATATATATGCTAGCAAGCAATACTTTGAAATTAAGACTTTTATATGATATCATATTAGATATTTTATATTATAACAACTGAGATGAACAAAATTAATTTTGACACAGAAAAATATTTCATTTATTTTTACCCCAATGCTTTGATCTATGGACTCTTACTACTTTGCTAACGATATTTTTCCTATTGTCACGAACGCGTATAACACAAACGTATAATATATATACTGATATAGTACACGTATAATTAATATATATACATATGAATAATTATTTTAACTAACGAATCTTTTACTGAACGAACATTTAAAAAAAATAATCTTGAAAACATTTTTATAAGAAAGAATTAGAAAATGATATTTTAATTTATTAAATCATTTCAGTATATATATAACACTTTTTTTTTAAAAAAAAAATCACTCTACAGAAACATTTACTTTATTGGGATTTCAATTAACTGAGTAACTAAAATCACAATTCTAATCTCCAGGGCATGTGTGGGGTTTATTAAGTCGAGCCACAACGATTGGGCAGCCAAAAACATAACCATGTACCGGTCGAAACCCACCACCACCGCAAGTCAAATCGAATTCAAACTCAGCTGAACCAAAACTGAATTCAAACCCAACTTAACAGCTCAGATAGCAGAAATCGACGGCACAGTGCTATGCGCCAAGAACTAGTTCAACGGTTGGTGAGGACTAGAGACCCTTGCACTGACACGAATATCTAATAATTAATTACTTTGAATACTTTTTAAATCAAATCATATGTATGTTCGGGTTGCCAACACAGATAGCGGGTATGAACATTTAAATAATTATAAAAAGAATGATGAACTAAGAAACCAAGTATGTTAGAAAATATTTAATAATAATAATAATTTGTTTTGTTCAATAAAATATAGATTGCATTAGTTACCTCTAGTCTTTAAAATAATTTATAAATATAATAAGAGTGGCGGTCCTTATCATATGCCAACAAGTATTACACAACATGGGATTCTATGTCTATGCTCCCAACGAGAAATATAAAGGCAGATAAAGGTATTGTTCGAATAAATATATATTAGTGGAACAAGAAATCAATATTTTAACATTTTGTGAGTAGATACACTTGTAACTTAAGAGCTGGGGACATAGGTGAAAAACGGAGCTAATAATTTATTATTAGCTAATTATAAAAATAGTAAACGTATAATATTTTCTTTCGACTCGATGATTAATAGAACTTATAAATTTAGTTCTAATGGGCGAGAATAACTATTTAAAATTTATATTATATTATTTGCGTGAGGCAAATGGAATCAAGGAGCTCATCGAGTCGAAAGATTATTGGCATATAATTTTAAATACGACATTAATAAAGCACACAAATATATATATTAAATGAACCGCCAAGTAAGAAAAGAGAAAGTTTAAAGGCTAGAGATTTAAAGAATTACGAGATAGATTTACAATAGCATGAATAAAAGGTTTTATAAAAAATGTTACATTAAAGAATAAAGAGCTCTTAAATAGGAGAGTAAAATAAAGTTCGAACTGGCCAGAAAGTTTAACGTTCATTATAGAAATATATTACCCTTCCGTGCTTGTCCTTAAGTTACTCCTCCAAGTTGTTGAAAACGTAGGCATCATTGGTTAACTACTGGAATAGTATTTTAGTAGCTTTCATTATTTTAGCAGAATGATCGATCCGGAAAACGGTTCAGCAGCTCCAGTGAAGATTCCTCGGGACTTTAGGAACCGTAGCCAGATCCCTGATGTTCTAGCCCTCTATCATGATGAAATACAATTTTTATACACACAGAGTTCACTGCACTACTCTACAACCAAAACGAGTCTTTTTTCTTTTCTTTTCAGGGCTATATATCTACTGTTCACTGATGCCTCCGGCTAGCGCTCATTTTATTATCAATCTCGTTTTTTTTTTTATAATTAGTTGTTTTCAGAAACATTCCTTCGATAAGGCTTTCAAACTAATTTTTGAATTCCTTTCCTAATTAGAAAATGAATTCTTAAAGTCTGAAATGATTTTAATTAAAAATTGAATTCTTATCTTTTTTTTATTAATAAAAACTTTACTGTTGTTTTTGAGAATTTGAAAGCCTTTGGAAGGAATGTAGCTTTTAATCGCAAAACTTTACAAATTATTTAAAAGTAAAAAAAACAAGTATTCCCGACGCAATGAAACTTTCGAACAATTATATACATTTAATCTTTACAAATATATATACGCACAATCCACGCAATTTAATATATATAAATTCATGAATATTTTATCATGAATTTATTTAGAGAATTGATCAAATTTAAACTAAACTAATTAATTTTACTATGTATTTGAAACAAGTTACAAATAATACTTCAGAGCTATAAGAAAGGTTGTAAGAGTTATCATATAAAAGTACAAAAATAGGACAAAGTAGAATTACTAAAAAGACTAAAGTAATTTTCAATGGATTTCCTTAAAAAAAGATAATAAAGTTTGATAATCATGAATTATAAAAAATTAACAACTATAAATACCTTAATGTATGTAAACTTGGAGAGGTTTAAACTGAAGATAAATACTACTATGGAACATAATAGGTGAAACGGGAAAAGATAATTCATGATTGCTTACAAAATTATAAGTAAAGTCTTTTTTTTTCTTCTCTTTTTATTTTTTCCCCGGAATTTAGGGATATGAAATGGTGATGTTTGTCTAACATCTTTTACAATTGTATATGCTCATATATCACAATACATAAAAAACAAACCCACACAGACATTATATATATATATTATAATGATATGCCTGTCCTTAAGCCTATATATGTGTAAAAATGTTTACATTTGTATCTGTTTTAGGGAAGCAACTTATTTGTTAATTAATTATCTGCATTTTGTTGGTGTCATGTTAATTATTATTATTATTTTTTCAGAATGTTTATTTTTAAAAAACATTCCAAACTGCAAATAAATGTTTGAAAAAGAGCAGTGTGCTATAATTTAGACTTTAATGGATAAATGTTGAATGATAATAACTATGTATGTGAATTTAGGTAAAATTATTAAGTAAAAACCTAAATACTGAAAGTTTATTATATTTATTTTATAAAGATTAAATGATTTATATTTTATTAATCTCCAAAAATTTCAGAATACTAATTTTAAATTACAAATATACCAAAAATTATATAAAAGCATCAATAATTAACCTATTTTAGAATACCTATAACAATGTTATGTAAAATTATGAGACCAAGAAAGAACAGCATAAAAAATAATATAAAATAAATTACTTGCAATCTAAATCAGCAGCTAATAATTTGGGATATATTTCCCATAGAAATATACAGGTGGTGTTCCAATAACAGAATGCCTTGCTAACAGAAGTAGAAAATGGGTCAAATGTCTTTGATCCTTTCCAATTCCTGCCTATGTTTGATGACTATTGTTGTACAAGCATTTATAAATTTCTTCATCATCTTTTCCAGAAGAATCTTATTTATAAAGTATTATTTCAAAATTATGATAATCATGAATTTCACTCATTAAAAACTGCAAGATAAGAAATTTATTTCATTATAAAATAAGCTGTTTTATCAATACTATACCACAATTTCTTGAAAAGATTTGTTTACGACTTAAGACACCAAATGGAACTTTCTTAAAAATTGCATTATCCTATAAGTTATAGAGACAATTGATTTGGTATGAAAGAAATCACCACCTAGAGCAAATTCCTTCATTAAGCTTGTTAAGCTTCATTTATTAAGGGGTCTAGAATAAAAAACTTTTTTAAAAAAGAAACTTTCTCAGAAATAATAAAATTCCACTTATATATTTTTAAAATTATGCCTGCATATTTTTCTTTGTTTTAGAGTTTTCAGAGATAATATATTTATTGGCCAGGTAAAATAATTTTAATATTATTTTATTAATATATTTATGTGCACATACAGAACCATGTGTAAATGTATGAATGTTTAGATAATATACATATATTGTTACTTTCAACTGATGAGAATAAATTAAAGGATCTCATCATTGTATTAATTTAAATGCATGGGATTATAATATCCTTTTGCCTGCTGTATTTATCCAAAGATTTATTTAAATTTAATAAAAGCTTTTTAATGTAACATTTATTTATAAAACTATTTGTAACAGCTTCATGATTGAATGTTGTAGGTTGATTGGAGCTGTTTAAACTATGAATGCCATTTGCTTGTTAACATTATTTATTAGTGATGTGAATAAAATTGGATGATTTTCATTTAATCTGTTCATATTAATTATTTTATTTATCCACTCATCTCACATCAATTCACAGACATATTATTATTATTTTAAGCCCTGAGATCACTAATCATTTATTATTTTTCAATTTAATTATATCTGAAGTCAATAAAATTAGCCTTTGACTTTAAATACACTTTATTGTAGAACCTAGTTTTCGGTTAATATATGCCTATCCTTAAACCTATATATATGTAAAAAAAAAAAAATGTTTACATTTGTATCTGTCTTATTTCATGAGAAGCAAGTTATTCATTAATTAACTGTATTTTGTTCATTTGTATGTTAATTAAATGATTAATTTTTTTTTCAGAATGTCTATTTTTAAAAAAAACATTCTAAACTATAAATAAATGTTTGAAAAAGAAAAGCTTGTCATAATTTAGCCTTTAATTAATAAAAGTCGAATAATAATAGCTGTGTATGTGAATTAGGTAAGATTATTAAATAAAAACCTAAATACCAAAAGCTTATTATATTTATTTTATAAAGATTAAATGATTTATATTTTATTAATCGCCAAAACACTAAAACACAAATTTTAAATGTATGCATGAACATATCAAAAATTATATAAAAGCATTATTATTTATTCTAGAATATATATAACAATGTGATGTAAAATTGTGAGACAAGGACAGAAGAAAAGGATAATATAGAATAAAATTTACTTACTCGCAATCTAAATTGTCCTTTGGCTTTAAATATACATTATTGTAGAACCTTGTTTTTAGTTAATATTCATCTATAATTTTACAGATTTTATAGTTAGTCGTTTCATTTGATAAAGTTCAAATAGAATAGTAAGAGTCTTAGCATATAAATTCATATTATTAAAAATTGACACCTAAAACTCAAGAGCATCCCTTTTCCCCATATATATATATACACTACTACAATTTTGTAATAAAAATATATTTTCCCCATATATATATATACACTACTACAATTTTGTAATAAAAATTACTAACATAAACATTATACCTTTCACCCTCATTGGACATCTAAAAAAAAAAAATCTTTGTGTAAGATACAATTTATATGAATCTACTTTACTATAATCAACCTTTAATTACTTAAAATATAAACTTTAGATACAAAACAACTAATATTTCCCTCTAATGCTTTGGTGGCATGCTTCCATCATCATCTCTATTACTACAGTATATGGGCCTTCTTTTTAAATAGCAACTTTTGTTTTTTTGGTATCCTGGGCTTTTATAGGATTAAAAAACTGTTCTATTATATTATGCTCCAATACTAGGCTCATTATATGGGTTTTGCCTTGTTATTTGGAGGTTGCCATTATCCCTATTTTGTACTGGCACTTTGTCTTGAAATTTGTGTCACTCAAATTTACATTGGATATTGTATACTTAGGAATGTCTTTCCTTGTTTTCACATCTTTTCATTAAGGTTATAATCTGCTTCTAGAATTCCTAAAATATCTGAAATTTCTTCAACCATGCAACATTTATTTGCAATTAATATGGTCTAAATATAATGGGGTAAGTTTTGTACATTATTCTTATAATAACTGTTTCTGATAAATGGAGATTGGTTAAAGACTTTTAAGTTCACCACTTGCTGTCTAAAACAGCCATGTTAACTTTGCTAAAACTGTATTTGTGTCATATAGTCTTGTTGGTCTTCATGCCAAAAGTAAGCAATTCATTTTTTCAAATTTCAGAATAAGTGCAAGATAATTCAGACAGTGATATCCATCAAGCTTTAGCAGCAGCACCTAGGTGATAGAGTACTATTTCTACCTTCTCCAACTATGTCATAGCATATAAAGCAAATAGTTCTTCCAACAATGTCATATATTCTATAGAATTTTTGTCATATTCTTCTCTAAAATTTTGAATATGAATAAACTAAGACACATGTGAGTCTATTGAACACAAATATTCATTGATATCCAACACCTTTGCATAATTTTAAAGAATTATTGGTATGTTCATATCTGAATTATGCCCTGTAAAATTTTTCTTGCTATTCAACTCTTCTGTTTGCTCTATAAACTCATTTTCCATAGTTTTATATTCACTTTCATTATTTAAACCCCATTTCACTAAACATTCATGGTTCTATAGGTTATGCCCTAACAATATTTATTCACTTCTGTTGTCAATCTTTTCCTGCAGTTCCTAAATCTAATCATTCATAATTACTATATTTCAATGAACTTCTAATCAATGCTTTTTACTTATTTTAAATAAGCTAGTATTAATTTCTAATAACTCTTGTTTGAAATTATCTAGTAGACCTATCACTTGTCTAAATCCTTCAGTATTAAAGAAATCCTTAATTTTGTCTTTTATTTCCTTTTTCTTCTCGATTTTCAACATTATCACTATTACTCTTTATTTGAATTTCATCTATCTTTTTGGGATTACCATGTGTACATGTTTAAAGATGATCTCAAAATTCCTTCCATAGTTTATTGTTGTCAATTTAAATGCACAAATGGCATGGTTACACTATTTTTCTAACTGATTTATCATATTTTCATTTTGTTTATGATTCATTTCTATTTCTTGTTGAACTTCTAATTTAAAAGTTTGATGTGAGTCTGTCATTTCTTACATTTTATTAGATTTAATGTGTTTTCAATTTTAATCTGAGCCTTTAATAAATTCTATAAATTAAAATTTTGGCTCACTATGAAATTCTGAAAACTCATACTGAAAATGGTTGAACCTAACTTCCAATTTATCCTTGAATTCTAAGGTTACCTTTCTTTATTTTATCTAGCCTAGTTTTGATTCTTCTAAGTTATCTGTTAATTCAACCTTTACTGCATGGATTTTGATTTTAGATTCCTTAAACTCACAACTAATTTTAAATTCAAGAGTTTTTAAATTTTCAGAATTGGTATCTATCTTATTTTCTAAATTTTTTGAATTGGCATCTACTTTAATTTCTAATGCTTTAAAATTTTTAGCATTAATATCTAGTTTATTTATCAGAGTCTCAAATTTATTAATTGTGATCTGAAACAATTTCATCATTTCAAAGCTATTAATTTTGAATCCAACCAATATAGCATCCTTAATATCAGTCATGATTCTAAGTTTCAGTAAACCAAATAAATATTAAACACCAAAACATTCTTAACAAATATGTTTATTATAAAATAGTAGTCCAGGATTCCTTCCTTTCATTGCCTATAAATTAAAATTAGTAACATGCATAAATAATAGGGATCCTATCTACTTTTATTTCCTTCAAAAAATATGTTTGTTTTGTGCTAATGAAAAGAGTATATTTAAAATATTTTATTTGTTACAATAAAGTTCTATGAACTACAAACAGCATTCACTCATTAGTCACATGTCAATAATCAACTTGTTTAGACTACATTTATTCTCAAGCTGTGAATTGAATGCATCCAAAATTGTAACAATTGCAATAAGATCAATATAAGTTTAAAACTTAATCAAGCCCCACATTGGGTGCCAAAATTGTAACAGTGCATGTGAGCAAAAAGGATGTACTTCAAGTTCAGGTGACAATGTTCAATAATAGTGATGTATATGTTGAGACTCTTTTAAATGAAACTACTAACTATAAAATCTGTAAAGTTATTCATAAATATTAACCGAAAATGAGGTTCTACAATAATGTATATTAAAGGCAAAGAGTAATTTTATTAATTTCAAATATAATTAAGTTGAAAAATAACAAATGATTAACGATCTCAGGACTTAAAATAATAATAATAATGTGACTGTGAATTCATGTGAGATAAATGAATCAATAAAATAATATGAACTGATTAAGTAAAAAATCATCCAATTTTATTTACATCACTAATATATAATGTTAACAAACAAATGGCATTAATAGTTTAAATGGCTCAGATCAACTAATAACATTCAATCACAAAGCTGTTACAAATAGTTTTATAAATATTATATTAAAGCTTTTATGAAATTCAAATAAATCTTTCGATAAATACAGCAGACAAAAGGATATTATAATAATAAGCATTTAAGTTAATACAATGAGATTTTATTCTCATCAGTTGAAACAAACAATATGTGTACTAACTATTGCATGGTACTTAATGGATAAATATGCTTCAGGAAGTGATTTCTTCATACTAAACCAATAGTCTCTATAACTTGTAGGCTGATACAATTTTCTAGGAAAGGTTCAATTGGTTTCTTAAGTCGTAAAGAATTCTTTTCAAGGAATTCTGGTTTAGTGATGATAAAATAGCATATTTTATAATGAAATAGATTTCTTGTAGTTTGTAAAGATTGAAATTCATAAAATATAATTGATTATTATTGGAATTCTGAAATAATACTTATAAATAAGATTCTTCCAGAAAAAGTGATGAAAAATTTATAAATGCATGTACAACAATAGTCATCAAACATAGGCAGGAATTAGAAAGGATCAAAGACATTTGACCCATTTTTTACTTCTGTTAGCAAGGAATGTGTCTGATGTTATCAGCTGCAGATTTAGATTACAAGTAAGTACATTTTATTTGATATTCTTTTCTGCTGTCCTTTCTTGTCTCATAATTTCATATAACATGCTTATAGGAATTTTAGAATAAGTTAATTAATGATGCTTTAAATAATTTTTGCAGATTAATAAAATATAAATCATTTAATTTCTATAAAATACATATAAGCTTTCATTATTTAGTTTTTACTTAATAATCTTACCTAAATTACATAGTTATTATCATTCAACAGTTATCAACTGAAGTCTAAATTATAACAAGCTTTTCTTTTTCAAACATTTATTTATAGTTTGGAATGTTTTTTTTTTTTAAATAAATATTCTGAAAAAAAAAATTTAATCATTTAATTACAAAAGAACAAAATACAGATAATTAATTAACAAATAAGTTGCTTCTCTAAAGCAAACAAACAAATGTAAACATTTTTTACATATATATATAGGATTAAGGATAGGTATATCATTATAATATATACATAATTTAAATTCTACATATAAAATATAATAATTTATTGAAAAAAAATTGCTAAAAATAATTTTAATTAAAATACCTTTTGCAATAAATTTATGTAATTGCAAAACAAGGATAGAAAGAAACTGAAGATATTTAATGGTTAATCTAACTCAAGAAACCTGATTATACTAAATTGTATTTTAGTGGTCATTCACAACAGTTTTCTGTGTTTCCAACAGTGCATTTGAATTGTAAGAATGGACATTAATTTCTATATATATATCTTAAACAAATAAGAATGGACATTAATTTCTATATATATATCTTAAACAAATTTTAAAACAAGAAATTAATTATATGTATGTAAGGCTCCTTTGGTGCAATGATAATACATCTATCTGACATGTCAATGACAGGAATCCAAATCTGGATGAATAAGCTTAAATATTTTTCAATAAGCTTTTTTCTTTTAGATAGGTAATTTATGGCCATCTAGATTAATTGGTCATTCAATATCAATGTGTAAATGGTTATCTAACTATTCTTAGCTAGGGAATAAAAAAATAGAAAGCTACTCAAACTTTGATCATTAACAGTTATCAAGCAAGCCACTTGACTAGAGTATTTATAAGACTGATGATTTGCAGTCAACATTAAATGAACATACTGGAGAGCTATGGCTTAGTCATTTTTAATATGATGTCGAATTTAATAAGTTTGGGTTGGCAATTTGATTGTTGTAATTGATCATTAAATATATATATATATATATATATTATAATAAAAATTATATATAATAATAAAAATTATATATACAACTAAAATTCTGCATTGATCCTCTGAATATTTAAATGGTGAATAAAATCATTTATTCTAAAAATACATATAATCAATAGATCAAATTCTCTCCATTTAAAATTAAAGTAAATAAACTAAGCATAAATACTAATGAATGTTAAAGGACAGACAGTATCATACTTGTCTTTTAATAACCCCTTTAGCTGTTTGATTCTCTTATTGGCGCAACTGAGTAAAAATTTGAGTGATTTCATTTGTCAATATCATTTCTAGATCCCTTTTATTCAAAAAATATTTTTATATTAATAATCAAAATTATTTGCAATCTAGCTTATAAAAATTGAATTATTTTACTTTTCAATTGACTAAAATTAACAAAAAATTAAAATAATGTTAATAAATCAAAAAAATTATAAGAAGAATGTAAAAAAATTAGCCTGCAAAAAACAAAAGAATTAGATTTCAAAAAATTATAACGGGAAATCACCATTGATTCACCATATCCTAGAAATTATGATTGCTGAATATTCATTTCTGTTGTCTTATCTTCATCTAAAATTAAATATTTCAAATCAAAATATTAATCTAGCTGCATTATTAGTCAATATTGAGATGGTATTCTTTATCAATCACATTGTTTCACCTACTATGTTCCATAGTAGTGTAATTTTCCTAGTTTAAACCCCCAAGGTGGTGTATATTAATCAAAAGAGCTTAATAAAAAGTTATAATAAAATGTATATGCGTGAATCTGCACATATTTTATAAAGCTATATTCAGATATCAGCCTATTAACTTAGTAAAAGGTATGTAGTAAGGTATGTATGTATATTTAATAAATGCATTAGGCAAACAATGTTAAATAATTTCTATAAATAAGGCAAACATAATTCTAAAATTTAAGAAAGTAAAGTTAAACGTTACAGCTATGTGAATTTTTGCATGTACTTATATATAGGAAATGAGCTTGTGAAGTTATAGATTTCAAATTTTGTTATTGTTTTAAATTGTATTTATTTTGACTAAAACTTGTAGTTTCTAAGTTGACAGATTCTATATGTAATAAAATATTCACCAGGTTAAAATCTGTTCTTTTTTAATATATATTTATTTCTTGTAAATTAGCTGACCACCCCTGGGTTTTAAAATCTGTAAAAATAAGAGTGGACTTAAAAGATATTAATTTTATTTTTGATAACAAAGAGAAGCTAGATAACTGACACAAATTTTCTCAATTACTTATTTTTATAAACTACAAAGATAATAGTTTTGTTTGTCAGGCTTATAATGTAAAATAAAGAGTAAAGATTTGTCTTAACTTGTAAAGAAATTATGACATTAGCAGAGGGGGAGTGCATTCTTATAAAAAACTCTCATTAAAATTAAAGGAGGTTGGACACTAGATAATTGTAACTTGTAATGCTCTTGGGAGCAATGCCTGCCTGTAGAGTGAAAAACCAAAGCTAGAAAGTAAACTTTTGTTGTATACCCTGATGGGAGATGAGTCCTCAGTGATGGGGCCAGTTCAAACCAGCAGCCTGCCCTGAAAAGAAGAATGAACAGACTAGTCTGGAAAAGAAGTGCCTCATTCCTGAAAAAAAAACACCTGAGCAGAGAACATTAATAAAAAAACATAAACTGCAGAGCTTTTTAATAAACTCTCATCATTAATTTCTTAAATACTTCTAAGCTAACTACATATATAGGTGCACAAACTTATTATTTAAACTTTACCTATTGAATAAATTCTGTAATCAAGCTAAATTGTAACTAATTCCTAAAATAATGTAACAATGAGTACTTCATAAAACTTTCCTCTTTTAAAGTAAACAAACTTAATAATGTAACTCTTGTCAAATTTAAATTATACTCTAATTATCTTTCTATCTGTGGTTATGCTTTCATTACATTTTATTACATTTGTTATGAATTTATACTATGACCCATTCAGGCTAAGGTTGATAATTTAGATTCTTAAAGGAGGAGGGAGAGAAATGATTAGAAGTTCTCTATAATTAATTTATAAGCATTAAAGCACACACATGTAATCTCCAATCTGAAACTTAAATGTATATTAAATAGCTATTATGTCTTAGCTGGGTAAAAGAAGGTTTGCTAGTACCAATAAAAATATTTATAGTTAACTAATGCAAGAGTGATAGTCTAAAGCCGAGGTCACCAAAGTGTTCTATATAGACCCCAGGGGTTTATTTAACAAAAGGGGTCGATCTGAGCCATGCAAAACATACATACTAACTGTGTATGCAAAATTTGTGAATGTTTTTATAATTGACTTAATATCAATTTCTTTATAGAAAATAAATTAATAAGTGCATATTTATTTGGGTGAGACAAGTATTTATGTACCAGCATGCAGCAGTGTAAACTCTGCACTTCTGGCTTATGAGTCATATGCATATGTGCGCTTGTCCAAATGTCATGAGCGTTGATGTTACAAATGCAAATATCATACACAGTTTCAGCTATCTTTGAAAATTGTGAACAGTGTTAAATATTTGCAGTGTCATTATTACTACTTTTATACTATTGGATAATTAGTTATAGTGTCTATAAAACTATTCATTTAGTTTACATATCAATTTTAATTATCAATACATGTAAAAAAAAAGGTAAGTATTAATAATATGGATGAGTATAGTATACCAACTTATTTTTAATTATTTATAAACCCTAATTAAAAAATGGCAGCTTCAGTTTCTAAAAAGAAATGTCAGTATTATTCATTGGATTATTTGAAATTTGGATTTATTTGTTCACCGACAAATGAAATGATTCCTATGTGTCTTCTATGCGAAAAAACTTTTGGAAATGACTACATGAAACCATCAAAAATGAAAGATCATCTTGAAAGGGTTCACTCAGATAAAAAAAATAAAGAACTTGAATTTTTCAAAAAACTTAAAGAAAAAGTCACATGTTGACCAACTATAAAAAGTTTTATGAAGCAGTCTACTGAAGTTGAAACTGAAGGAGGATTAATAGCTTTGCACAAGATTTTGCTTAATATAGCAAAGAGGGGGAAACCACACACACTTGCTGAAGAAATTGTTATACCTGCAATTAAAGACATCATTGAGAACGTAATGAAAAAAGACTCTGTTAATGTTTTAAAATCCTCGCCATTAAGTGCAAATTCTGTAAAACGGCATATTGATGAAATGGCAGAAGAAATAGAAAATATGGTAGTTTTGGAGCTAGAAAATTGCAAGTTCTCTATTTAACTTGATGAATCTGTTTCTGGCATTTCTGCTATTCTTATGGTGAATGTTAGATATTTCAGTAAAATGAAAGGACAAGTCATTGATGAATTTTTATTTGCTAAATATCTTGAAACTGATGGAAAAGGGGTGATAATTTTTAGATGTTTACAAGAATATTTAAATAAATATGATATTCCACTTGAATATATAATAGCAATAGCCACAGATGGTGCACCTGCTATGGTAGAATGTTACTGGTTTTGCTAGATTTCTCAAAGAAAAAGTGCCCAGTACATACTATTCATTGTGTGTTGCATAGAAACAACTTAGTCGCAAAGAGTCCAGAGTTACATAAAGGTTTACAGTTTTGTACTAAGTGTATCAATCAAATTAAAGTCCAACCTCTTAAATCAAGATTATTTTCCAAACTTTGAGAGGAAAACGACAAGGTATTTAACCAATTACTTCTGCACACTGAAGTTAGATGGTTGTTTAGAGGTGTATGCTTGCAATGGCTCATTGAGTTATTTGACTCCATGACAGAATTTCTCAGTGAAATAAATCATGTTCTGAGTGATGAACTCCAAACAATAAGAACCATATTTTTTATTTAGCGGACTTATTTGGAAAATTTAATGACATCCAAACAAAGCTGCAAGGAAAAGATGTAACAATTATCCAAGCTCGGACAATACTGTTAGGCTTCCAAGTAAAATTAAATTTATTCTTTATTGCTGTGTAAGGATTATCAGTATTTTTCAAATCTGTGACAATTAGAAATAAAAGACTTGAAAATATATATAAGTCATCTTCAAAAATTAAGCGACAATTTTAAACTGTGCTTTTTTGATTTGAAAAACATGGACATCAACCTGCAAGATGAGCTTGCTAAATTATTATTGGATCTTGAAGCAAAGGCTTCTTAAAAATTTATAAATAAGCAAATTTTGGACAAATATAAATATAATGCAAAAATATGTAAAACTTTATGAAATAGGTCAGCCATTTATGCTGGCATTTCCAAGTTCCTATATGGTTGAAACCGGTTTCAGTCATGTAAATTCAATCTTAACTAAGTACAGAAATAAATTAAATGTGGAGTTTTGAGGGGATTTAAGATTAAAATTGACCAATTTCGAACCCAATATAGTAAACCTTGCAAAGAAACACCAGGCACACCCATCTCATTAATTAAGAAGCAATACTGTAGTTATGTTACTTATTATTTTTACTTATTTATAATTACTTACTATTCAATAAATATTAAGGTATTTAAATTTCAACATTAAGATATTTTTCATAAAACTATTGTTACACAATGTAAAATTACTTTAATAAATGTTTAAAATCATAAAATAAATGAACAAACACAGTACCTAATAGATAGTTTTAAATAAATTAACTGAAAATTACTTTTATGGGGGTTGATGGAGATTTCAAAAAATTATATAGGGGTCCATAATCAAAAAAGTTTGGTGAACCCTGGTCTAGAGCATATTACAATTTAATACATAAAGTCCTGATTATGTTTTATTCCTCCCTAGAAATATTATAAAAACTATAGAGATTAATTATAAGCTGGATCCATAATTAACCACTTTCTTTAGCATGGTCAAGTATGCTAACTTATGAACTGGTATACCATAGTGTAGTGGAAAGAAGCTATAGAGTTTGTGCACTTTAAATTTAATAATGATCCATGCCCATTGCTGTGGCAAATCTTTCCTTATAAAGCACACACATGCTTGCTTATGCAGCTTGCTCTATCATATATGTATTTGTTTATGGGGATTTTGGTATAATACCATTTCCATAACTCGTGGCTGATAGCTTTTTTTAGAACTGGAACATGAGGGTCCAGATTGTTCAGGTTTCAAGCTTATTAGACCTCCAGAACTAAATGTTCTTGTCTCATAGCAAGTCCTACAGTACAAGGGAACCAATCATTGAGTTGATAAATCCCATGAGGTCACACACATTTGAGATGCCATTTTATTTGGATTAATACAGCACCTTAATATCAAAAAATTTGCTATATCCCAGTTCATCCCACCATTAATATTAATAAATTCAACATTGATTTAAATGCACAATCTAGCTATGTAATAATAATCTGTATAGAGAAATAATTTAGCTAACTCTGAGGTACCTGGAGCAATTATAAATACAAATGGTCTCTCTTGCAAGTTAACTGTTCGCAAACCTTATAGACATCTCATAGCATAAATTATGCATAATCCAAGCTGTAGATTATAATGTAAAAATGTCATAATTTCTAATTTAATTGTTCCATGCATGTGATGAGGTTCTGTAACTCATTCATCCAGTGAATTCAAATGAACAGAGGGATAGTTATGTTAATAATTGTTTTAAATTTTATTAAATATATTGTATTACGTATTTTTTCATACTTTGTTCCAGTCCTTTTGAATCATATTAATTTTAGTTATTAAGTGAATTATATAACTATGCATTGTCATTTTGTGTTGATTTATCCAATTATTAATTATGCCATAAGCCATAGAAGTGTGTGATTAGTTAATTACCTAGCTATAGAGACATTTTCCCTTAGTCTCATGTTTCACCCTTTGCTACTTCAGGCATGCGAATTAAGAAATTCCAAGTGTGGCCTCATTTGTCATTCATAGGTTAATAAGTCACGCAGTATTGTGGAAGAGCTGAGATGCGATCTGATTCAAGGTTTCAACCCCTCATATAGAACAGCCTTGGAAGAATTTGTCAAGACTCTGGATTTTGTTGCATGAGTGCACAAATATGACCATTACATAGGATATTTTTTCCAGGTATGGCCCCCAACATGCGGCTTTTGAACAACATACTCACACTCCCTGAGAGCATGGGAAGTCATTTGATTGGTATATATGTGTGCAAAGAAATTTTTATTTTACTGCAATATGTGTAGATCCACCCCCACCCCCCCAAGTATGGTTTGTTCAAACATTGAGTCTTGATTGCTTTCCACAATCCTGAACAATGTGTGTGGATATAAATATAAATAAAAGAGAAGGAATTTTTTTTATATAATAATTTTTTTGTGTGTTAATTCATTTTCTTTTTAACAATATTCGTAGATGTAAAATGTTTTTCTCCTGGGTAAAGACACTCAAAGAGTTTTTTGTGGAAGAATTCACAACCTAGTGTTTTTTCTCTCGAGGTTCCCCAGACTCGAAATGAGTAATTTTATTCTTAAAATGTAATTACATCATGCTAATATATATATATATTGTGCCAAGGCCAATTTGGCACATGTTTATAAAATAATTTTGTCTAAAAAAATTATTAAAATAAAAAAAAATCTTTCGTAAAAGAGTTTGAAATAAAAGATTAAAAGTGGGAAGGAGTTTTTCTTAAAGTCAAACTAAAAGTGTTATAAAAGAAAGTAAAGGTTTTCTTAATTAGTACTCGTAAAAATAAGTAGTTCAAAATTTAAAAAAAATATAAATCTCTTTTCATTCAAGCTTATTATAATAAATTATATATGTGCGTGCAAGTGTAAACAAATGTATGCGTGTTAGAATAATATTAAAATATATATATATATATGTAAATGAAAGTTAAAAAAGAAATTATATTTGGAAAACACAGCGATGGCTATTAAGTTAAATAAAGATTTAAAAAAACCACACCAGCGGTGGGCTAATAATTAAAGACATAAAAAACAATGTTTATGAAAGCTACTACTAATTAAACAATCGTCAAAAACACATTGTCATAGGATTAATTACCAATGGAATTCGACAACAGATATTCGCCGGAGGATACTACATGGACATGTCGCAGGTATAAATAGATTTTTTTTATCGGACAATTAATTGAGTCAGTTTTATTCAGTCTAGTTTCCAGTGACAGTCTTGTTTCCATTCAGATAACAATTTCTATTATGTATTCAGAAACAAAAATGCATTGTTGAGCAGCTTTTGGAAATATACGCTCGTGCTTCAGCCTTTTTGTCCAACAAGATCATCAAAACCTGCCTGTAAAATAATGTCTGCATAACAACTCAGAAATCCTCCATCAAATGTTCAACTGTCTTCAAGAATAAAACCAATGGTTTTGCATAAAATCTCTTCAAGAAATGTCCAAATCTAACCAGTTAGATATAATACATCAGAAGCAGCCAACAACAAGCAATATCCATGTTCCAAAAATCCTAGGTAAACATTTATTTATTAACATTTATACGTAGTAGCCACTGCTGTAATTCGTAAATATTCAAGACTCAAATTATATGAACTCTATCATACATAAAATGAACTATGGATGTGTGTGTTTAAGTTTCAAATGCTATTAATGCTTTATTATTATATTTATGAATGCTATATGAGTTAATATGTGCATGATCATTATATCAGTGTTATTAGTTAAATTTGATAAATATCAGTGTTCTACTATTAAAATCTACAAGAATATTTAAACTAGTTTAGAAATGTTACTTTAAAAATGTGTGTGTGTTAAATCAGATTTATAAAGATGTTTAAATTTAGTCAATTAATGTTTGATAATAAATTATCTTTAAACTTAATTAATGTTAATTAAAATAAAATGTCTTCAAAATTCAAACTTTATTTGTCAGTCAATTCTTTTTACCAACCTTTTATTAATTCTTTCCACCACTAATTTTGTATAATTTTAATTTTAACCTAGAATAATAATAATTTTGTATAATTTTGTTATTGAATTAAAATTAGACTGAGCTAGTTTTAGGGAATGTTTCGAGTGCTGGATTATGAGCCTACTGCCTGAATACGTTAGTCTTCAGACTAGCTGGTGCCCCAGGGTTTACCCTGAAACAAATAAAGTATTTGGATAGTAGGGGTTTGAATATAGCAGCCAAGATGGGCCATTGTTGATAGTTAAAGCTGTCAATAAGATCTCCCATTTTGCTCGAATGTGCCGGTTCGTTCACGTAACATGTATTATGAAGGAGTTTGAAACCGGCCAAAACTTATATATATATGTATAAGTAGGTGGTTTCAGTAGTTCGACCCGGTACAATATATATATATATTCATCCAGGTTTGGTCTCACAATATGTTTTTTGTAAACAAGTAAAAAAAAGTTAAAAATAAATGTAGGTAGACTTTTTTTTTCGAATATAAATGTGATAGCCATTGGTTTGCAATTATTTTCAGGAACAAAAGTACATTTTTTGTGTATAAAAGGAATTTTCTCTCTGATCTTAAAGATAATTTTTATGTATGATACACTATTGAACTATAATGTGAAACTTTTAAAAAGTTATAGTTAAGGTAAACACCCTCTGGCCACATTCTAAATTTGAAGGTATGATAAATGCATAGAGGGACTATTAAATCCTAATACAGTTATGATTTTTATATGCATATCAATCATGGATAACTGGTACCCTAGGATGATTGTAACAAAAAAAAAGCATCCTTATATATAAATTTGTTATCTGTTGAAAAAATTTCAATTGTTATCTGTTGGAAAAATTTCAAATGACCTATTAAATGATTCGAAATTGGATTGAGCTACGAAGGTACAATTATTGGTCAAGGGAACCAATATAATATATGTGTGCATGGAGGCAAAATTTAGAAGTCATGGAATACAGCAATCAGGGATTAAGCATAAAATACATATGGAGCTCTGCAAGAAAGAAAAGTGGCAAAAGTAAGAATTTTTGTTTGTTTGTTTGTGTATTGATTTAATTGTATTATGAATTATGGTTATTATGTTGTATTATGAATTATGGTTATTATACCTAGTTAAGGGCATAGGATGATTGAGGCTCCTGGGGGCTGAGTTTGAAGTAGTATGAAGAGGCCGTAAAAAGACTCTGGGACTGTTTCTTGTGGAGTAGATAGCAATTAAACCATTGAGAGAGATATCAAACAAAGTTAAATAAGTGGAGATGGAAATGGATAAAACACTGAGAAAACAATAGTAAGAGACATGGAGGAAAAGGAAAAGGTGGGAAGTGAAGAAAAGACAGAGAAGGAAGGCAGAAATAAAGGCAAGATACTTTGGTCTGGTAGAGATAGTAGTACAGAAGGGGAAATGGAAGGTGAAATGAACATCAACCCAGACTCAGAACAAACTGTAGAAAGCCCAGTGTACTCTAGGCAGTCATCTGAAGAGATCCTGGAACCAGAATTTTGAAATATTTTGGAAATATTAGGATGGTAGACATACAACAGTTATTGTCATCCTGATTCAAAAGAATGGAAGAAAAGTCAGAAAAGAAAAATCAGGAAAGAGAAATAAGAAGTAAGAAAAAAGAAACAAAAAAGGAAGAGAAAGGAGTGAAAAACAGGAAAAGGAAATAAGAAGGAAAGAGAAAAAAAGGAAAAGAGAAGAGAAAGAAGTGAAAAACAGGAAAAAAAATAAAAAGGAAGAAAAAAATGAAAGAGGAAATCTGAGATAGAGAAATAAAAAAGGAAGTTCCAGGCCCTGGAAGAAAAAATGGAAAAATTATCAATAAACTGCAGGAGCAGTGTGAAGAGGTAAATGATAAAATTTGAGGGACTCCTATTAGACCATAAAAAAAACCTCTGAGGCAATTCACACAGTAAAAGGAGAAATAATGCTAGCCCAGAACAGGATGGATAAGCAAAGAGCCACTTTACATGAGGGCACATCCCACATTCATCAAGAGTTAGAGGAAGAACGTGGCTGCCAAAAAAAGCAAAGTGAAAATGTTAAGAGTCTAATACAGTAGGCAGCATCTGAAATAAAGGACAACATTAAATACAAAAATAAGCTAGCCATCAAAGAAAGGGTGGCAATAAAAAGATATCCAGGGGCTGCAAGATAGAAAAGGGACTGGAAAGGGATCAAAAGAAGGTTCTGAGATTGGAAGTAGCTATCAAAGACAAAATAGAAAAAGCTCCATAGTCCAGCAAGGCTGTTATAGACTTAGCTAGGGCAGCTATGGAAGGTCCCAGGGATAATGCAGGGTTTAAGGTAATGGAGAGCATAAGGGGAGATAGACCAGTTGCCAATACAAGGATTGTGGCAAACCACCCTGGAAACATAAAGACCCAGTAGTCTGTCAATGAGGAAAATCCCCAGGAAAAATAGTGCAAGTGAGAGGAGTAGAAAAGAGGTTGCACCAGGATTATTTATCAATGGTCAAACTTACTTGTCCAAATTTATACAAATAAAAATGTTTAAGGGTGAGATAGGGGAAAGCACTAAGACACATATCAAAAGTCTCAGAGAGCTGTTTCACTTCCAGCAAGTGGTCCCAGTTGAGCAAGTTACTCTCGCTATACACTATCTACAGGGATATGCCCAGTTCTGGTAAGAGTATCATGAAGAAAAGCCCACAACATTTGAGCAGTATGCGATATCATTAACTAAAATCTTTTGAAGTGAAGAATGACAAGATGGGATATACCACACAGTCCTGAAAGATCGTTATGCTTTGATTGCTTCCAGCAAGTGGCCCCAGTTGAGGAAGTTACTCTCACTACATACTATCTACAAGAATATGCCCAGTCCTGGTAAGAGTATCATAAAGAAAAGCCCAGAATATTTGAGCAGTATGAGACATACTTAACTGAAACATTTTGAAATGAAGAATGACAAGATGAGATATACTATTTTGAAATGAAGAATGACAAGATGAGATATACTACACAGTCCTGAGGGTCCGTTATGCTTCAATCACTAAAGAAACCAACACACATTTCTTCATAAGGCAGGTAGCTCATCTGAGATCTCTGGATACATTCCCCTTTACAGAGACTCAGATTATAAGAAACATCTAGCAAAACATGCCAGAAAAACATGTTCAACAAATGATGGTCAGTAGTCGCATACCTGGCATGGAAGAAATGGCAGAATTTCTAACCACCATCATCTACATGCCTCTACACAAGAAACCACCTGATAAATTATGAAGGATAGAACAACCTAGATGCCAAGCCATCAGGATGGAAAGTAGCCAGGCATCCCAATGTAGGTAATCCAGGTCAGGCAATCGAAAACTGGGGAGGGAAAGAAACTTAGGATCCCAATTAGGTCAGGGTTTCTACAGAGACAAGTTTTTTTTGTAAATATTGCATATAGTGTATATAATAGTCTCACATATATGGTTAATTTAACATATGTAGAATAGTGTATCAATAGTTTACATATAAAAAGGTAAGTTTTTTTAGTTGTGTATGCATTAAAAATACAAATTTAATAGTGAGAAGAAGAGTGTACAGGGGGTAACCCACAAGTGGATAGGGACCAAGATAAAGATCCTGTATATAAAAGAAAATCAGTGATTGCTCACCAAACCTAAGAAAATTCATTTTTTTGTTTGTATTTGTTTTTCATTTCTCCATAACTTCAGCAATATGAAACAGTATTCTTTATCAATCATATATTCCTTATCAATCATATTGTTTCACCTACTATGTTCCATAGTAGTATAATTTTCCTAGTTTAAACCCTATGTTGGCATATATTAATCAAAAGAGCTTAATAAAAAGTTATAATAATATGTATATGTGTGAAGCTGCATATATTTTATAAAAATGTATTTAGATATTAGCCTATTAACTTAGTAAAAGATACATAGTAAGGAATGGGCATATATCTAATAAATGTGTTTGGCAAATAATGTTAAATAATTTCTATAAATAAGACAAACATAATTCTAAAATTTAAGGGAGTAAAGTTAAACCTTACCATATATGTGAATTTTCACATATATACACACACACACACACACACACATATATATATATATATATATATATATATATATGAAATAAGCTTGCAAAATTATAGATTTCAAACTTTGTTATTGTTTTAAATTGTTTTTATTTCTCCAAGATGATAAATCTCTTGTGCTAATTAGCTCTCTTTGCCTAGAAGTTATAGTTTCTAAGTTGACAGATTCATGTATATAATAAAATGTTTACCAAGTTAAAATCTGTTTTATATATATATATTTTATTTCTTGAAAATTAGCTGATCACAGCTGGGCTTTAAAATTTGTAAAAATAAGAGTGAACTTAAAAAAGATAACTGACATCAAATTTCTCAATTACAAAAGTAATATTTTCCTGAAGGTTTGTGATGATGATGTTCTAGCTGTATTTTTATATTGGATTATTTCCATCATCTAACATGTGTGTTGAATGTCTTTAGAAAAGTTTAATTTTATTTAATATTCCAAATATATTCAACTGCTTTGGCAGGATAGCTCAGTTTGTTAGAGCATTACCTTAAAATTCAATAATCAAGAGTCTAAGGAACCAGGTTTGAATCACATGTTAATACTGTCAATAGTCCATCCAGCAACACCCGAAGAAGAGGTGAGAAAAATACCCCTCAAAATATTGTGCATATACTAACCTGTTTGCAGTGATATACTAACAGGTGAAGGTATTTAGAATATTAAATAAAATTAAACTTTTCTAAAGACATTCAACACACATATTAGATGATGGAAATAGTCCAATATAAAAATACAGCTAGAACACCATCATCACAAACCTTCAGGAAAACATCAAGTATTCGGTATGGACCCAATACTATATCAAACTTTAGACATTATAAAAAACTATGTCTAAAGCTGGCCAAAGTACAAAATCATTTGTAAGTAAAGCTCTGTTAAAAGAAATAATAAATGCTCAAAGGTTTTCTAAGTATCAAACAAAGCATTCAATGTCTTCTAAAAAATAAATTTACTGAGGATGGCTACATAAGAGTTTCTCAAGCAGTAAGAAAATCATACATGAAAAAATAAAAAAATGTCAAAAGAAAAAACTTGCTAACCTACATGGGTATATCAAAAATCATAATGTACCAAGAAAGTTCTAGACATTTAACGGATACTGAAATTTCTGTTCTTGAAAGGGGATTAAACTATGTCATAACACAATCCAATATCTCTTATTAGATATAATGGCAACCACTGAAGGAGTGACTCAAAAATTGCCTTCAGAAAAATCAGCAGAATTTCGCTGGAATTTAAAAAGAACACTTGACAAGCAACAAAAATTGAAGTCAAACATATTCTATGGGGAGAAGAAAGCAATTAAATCTCACAAAGCAGATAAATCTATAATTATTCTCCCTGCTGACAAAGGCAATGCAACAGTTGTAATGGATACAACTGATTATGACAAAATACAAAAACTTCTTACAGAAGGCCAATATAAAAAAGTGACAAAAGATCAAATACCAAATACAGAAACAAAGTTGCATGCATTACTCAGAAAGCATCACAAATACTTCACTGACTCAGAAAAGAGTAAAATAACATATTTCAGCAAAATTCCTCATCTTTATGATCTACCAAAAATTCATAAGGATCATGTTCCATTAAACCTATTGTTAGTTCTAGAGATTCACCTTGCCAGAATTTGGCAAGATTTCTTCTCAAAGTTTTAAGTCCATTGGCATACAAGACCAAGTCCTTTGTCAAGGATTTTAGACACTTTGTATAATTAATCAAGAACTGAACATTGAAAGAACTGACTTACTAGTAAGATTTGATATGGAAACTATTCATGAATGTACCATGTGAAGAAGTGTTGTCTATTGTAAGAAAAAGATTAAATGATAATAGTTTACAAACCAGAACAGCTCTTCCTATTGATAGCATAATGAAACTATTAACATTCTTTATAAAAACAACCTAATTTCAATATAACACAGAATTCTTCCAAATAAGGAATGACTATGGGCTCACCATTGTCTCCCCTGATTAGCAATATTTACATGAAATATTGAAAACACAGCCATAAAATCTACTCCATATTCACCTAAAGTTTTGGTTTGCTATGTGGATGATACATTTGTTGTATGGCCACATAGTGAAGCATTGCTACAAACTTTCTAGACACACATCAACAACATATCCCCTACAATTAAATTCACAATAGAATCAGAACAAAAACAAAAATTGGCATTCTTAGATGTTCTTGTGACAAAACTCCTTCTTGGCAAAATCAAAACTACAGTTTACCGAAAACCAAAACATACAGAAAAATATCTAGCCTATTCATCCATTCACACCAGAAACACAAAACATGAAATTATACTATCACTGTGGAACAGAGCAAAAGAAGTTTGTTCAGAAACTAGTGATTTGGAAAAAGAAAATATTTACATAGAACAAACTCTTATAAAAAATTGGTTATTCATCAGCTGTTATTAAGAAAATGTTAAATAGACAACAAAAAGAACCATCAAGAGAAAAGACAATTATTGGTACTATAGTGTACCCATACATTCCAAAAATAGCAGACAAATTAAGAAAAATCTGCAATCAGTATAACATCAGAACAGTTTTCCAGAGCCATATCACACTATGAGGAATTCTAACACCTACAAAGCCTAAACTCGAAATGCTGAAAAGATAAAAATTGCATCTATGAAATACCACATGAATGTAGAAGAACATATATTGATGAGACCAGCTGTTGCATGAAAAGCACTTGCAAGAACATAAACTAATGATTAGAAAAGAGAAAAAACAGATGGATCTAAGGTAGCAGACCATGTATGTACCAATGAACATATGTTCGATTGGGAAAATACATAAATATTGGATAAAAAAGAAAAGGTACAAAACAGAAAATTTTAAAGAAGGAAAATCCCATAGCCAACCTAGTGTGTCTATACATAATGTATGAAAACCACCAATCAACTTTGCTCTTAGGAAAAAGTGGAGAAATCAGGAGGAACCTCATAAATAAGTATATGAAATTACTATATACAGTTGACTTTGGCAGAATGGCTCAATTGGTTAGAGCAGTACCTTAAAATTCAATAATAAAGAATCTAAGGACCCAGGTTAGAATCCATGATAGTACTGTCAGGCCAGCAACACCTGAAAAAGAGGGGAGAAAAATACCTCTCAAAATGTTGTGCATATACTAACCTGATAGCTGTGATATTACTAACAGTTGGTGCATATACTAACCTGTTTTCTGTGATATTACTAATAGTTGGTGCATATACTAATCTGTTTGCTGTAATATTACTAACAGTTGGTGCATATAATAGCCTATTGGCTGTGATATTACTAACAGTTGAATATATTTGGAATATAAATTAAACTTTTCTAAAGACATTCAAAACACATATTAGATGATGGAAATAGTCCAATATAAAAATACAGCTTCAAAGGTAATGGTTTTGTTTGTCGGGCATATAGCATACATGTAAAATAAAAAGTAAAGATTAGTCTCAACTTGTAAACAAATTATGACATTAGCAGAGGGGGAATGTATTCTTATAAAAAACCCTGATTAGAATTAAAGGAGGTCAGAAGCTAGATAATTGTAACTTGTAACACTTTTGGGAGCTATTCCCATCTGTACAATGATGGGAGACAAGTCCTCAGTGATGAGGGCAGTTCAAACCAGTAGCCTGCCCTGAAAAGGATTGAACAGACAAGTCTGGAAAAGAAGTGCCTCACACCTGAAAAGAAGACACATGAGCAGAGAACATTGGTAAAAAAACATAACCCGCAGAGCTCTTTAATAAACTCTCATTATTAATTTCTTAAATAATTCTAAGCTAGCTGCATATAAAGGTGCACAAACTTATTATTTAAACTTTACCTATTAATAAATTCTGTAATCAAGCTAAATTGTAACTAATTCCTAAAATAATGTAACAATGAGTATTTTGTAAAACTTGCTTAACTCTTTTAAAGTAAAGGAACTTAATAATGTACCTCTTGTCAAATTTAAATTATACTCTAAATATCTTTCTATCTGCAGTTATGCCTTCATTATATTTTATTATATTTGTTATGAATTTATGCTATGACCCACTCAGTCTGGAGGTTAGAAGTTCTCTATAATTAATTTATAAGCTTAAAGCACACACATGCAATCTCCAGTCTGAAACTTATATGTATATTAAATAGCTATTATGTCTTAGCTGAATAAAAATAGGTTTGCTAGTACCAATAAAAATATTGATAGTTAACTAACGCATCTAGAGCATATTTCAATTAAATACATAAGTCCTGATTATGCTTTATTCCTTCCTATAAGTACAATAAAAACTATAGAGGTCAATTATAAGCTGGATCCATAATTAATCCCTTTCTTTTGTATGTTCGAGTATGCTGACTTATGAACTGGTATACCATGGTGTAGTGGAAAGAAGCTACAGATTTAGTGCATTTTAGATTTAATAATGATTGATGCCCATTGGCATGGTGAATGTTTTCTTATAAAGCACACACACACACACATGCTTATGCAGCTTGCTCTATCATATATGTATTTGTTTATGGGAATTTGGCATAAAACCATTTCATAATTCATGGCCGATAGCTTTCCTTAGAACTGGAATATGAGAATCCAGATTGTTCAGGTTTCAAGCTAATTAGACCTCCAGAACTAAATGTTCTTGTCTCATAGCAAGTCCTACAGTACAAGGCAACCAATCATTGAGTTGATAAATCCCATGAGGAAACACATATTTGAGCTGCCATTTTATTTGGATTAATATAGCGCTATAGCATCAGAAACTTTGCTATAACAGATCCCAGTTCATCACATCATTAATATTAATAAATTCAATGTTGATTTGAATGCACGATCTAGCTATAAAATAATAATCTGTATAGAGACCTAATTTAGGCTAACTTCGAGGTATGTGGAGTAATTATAATTATAAATGGTCTCTTTTGCAAGTTAACTGTTTGCAAACCTTATAGACATCTCATAGCATGAATTGGGTAAGCTGTAGATTATAATGTAATAAAATTCTTAATGTAATAATTTCCAATTTAATGGTCCCATGCATCTGATGACATTCTGTAACTAGACTTGCGGTGAATTCCAATGCACAGAGGGATAGCTGTTTTAATAATTGTTTATTAAATATATCAAATATCATTTTACATATTTTTTCATAGTTCGTTCCAATTCTTTCGAATCATATTAATTTTAGTTATTAAGTGAATTATATAACTATGCAATGCACAGAGGGATAACTGTTTCAATAATTGTTTATTAAATATATAAAATATCATTTTACGTATTTTTTCATAGTTCATTCTAATTCTTTCGAATCATATTAATTTTAGTTATTAAGTGAATTATATAACTATGCATTGTCATTTTGTGTTGATTTATCCAATTATTAATTATGCCATAAGCCATAAAATTGTGTGTTTAGTTAATTACCTAGTTATAGAGTCATGAGTCTCATCTTCCACCCTTTGCTACTGCCAGCATGTGAATAAAGGAACTCCAAGTGTGGCCTTATATGTCATTCATAGGGTAGTAAGTCATGGAGTATTGGTGGAGGAGCTGAGGTGCGATGTGATTCGAGGTCTCAACCACTCATCTAGTTCAGCTTTGGGAGAATTTGTCAAGACTCTGGATTTTGTTGCATGAGTGTACAAATATGATTGTTATAATATACTGTAAAAAATAATCATGAAATATATAAATATTTATGAAAAAGATGTTAGTTTTCACCAAATCTCATTCATATGTAAATAGCAGTCAAGTGTTATTCATTGTCTGAAATAGCAGTCATGCATTGTTCATTTAACCACATTTATTTTTCTTCTAAAATTTAAAATTTTTTGAATCAAACTTTATATTCCAATAAATTAATGTAAAATCTTAATTATGAATGTAAAAAATTACTAGAAATATATTTATTTTATGTTAAAAATCAATTATGAAAACATAAATTATTTTGTTTTGAGTTCTGACTTTTACAGCTAGAAAGATCTGGAAAAACAATGGCCAAAGCTGGCAAGGCATATAACAACACATGTCAAAGAAAAATCAATTTTTTTGACAAAATAATGCCAAATGCAGATCTTTTTAGGACTAAAATTTTAAATTTAGATTGTGCTATGATTTTACAATAAAAATAATAGTAAAATGTAAAATACGTGATCAAAAATAGCCAAGAGATGGCATGTACTGGAAAAAATGTAAATACCGGTTTAAGGGTTAATAGTATATTTACCAAAAAAAATTTTCTTTTTTATAAACTTTTATTTTTACGAATTCATATATTTCAATACTTGATAACAATATTACCATATTTTTTAAAAAAACAAGGAGTTTTTATTATTATTTATTTCTTGATAATAACGGTACTGTTTTTTAAATTATTATTTAGATATATAAGATAATTATTTTAGGAATATTATTTGTATTTTATTCAACAAATTTCATTAAGTATTTATTTTTAGCATAGTTTGTAAGCATTAGAAATTTACACAAGTTCTCTTACTTTGTAAAGAAGCAACAAAGTTAGGTCTTGTGATAATAATAATTACAAAAAATATTTTCAATAAATTATATTTTTTAATAAATTAGCTGTTCAAGTTCTATTCCTCATTATATAAACACATATAAGTAAATGCTATCAACATGACAGACATGCTATATTTTAGTAATATTTATTCATAAATTATATAGTATATAGGAAATTGCAGAGTTAATATCAGTATTTTATTATATATTATTTTATGTGATATTATATATTACAAATTAAACTAAAACCTGATATTTATTGAAAAAACTTATCTTTTTTAATAATGTTTTAATTCTTTTGACTTTTTTGTTTTAAAACTACTAAGAGTAACTTAAAAATTTTCTTTATAAATTACTTTTAGTTTAGTTTTTTTTCTTTCAATTTGCATTATCTAGCTGTACAGAACATAATCCATTTATATACATATACCAGGGATGGGCAGACCTTACAGCACTATATTTTAATATATAAATTTTTTTCTACAGTATAGGCTTTTTCATACCTGCACTTCAATATGTAATACATAGGAGGTTTGAATTCAGTCTTTCACATGACCCTCAACTATCCACGCTATCTTATACTGATGACACACTTGATCATACACATGTCGAAAAAATGAACAATCAAGTATGTCAGCAGTATGAGATAGCGTGGATAGTTGAGGATCGTGTGAAAATCTGAGTTCAAATTATCATTATCATTTTCCCCCCCATTAGTCTATACATTTTAATGTAGTAGAGGTAAAGATTTTAACCAAATCTAAAAACTGAGGTAGAACTTAAAATACAAACTTATTATTTGAAATCATAAACAGAAAATATGGGCCAATTCAATCACTATTATATATGGAATCAACTACAAATTATTCTTCTGTTTGGGTAGAAATAGATCTCAAAAAATCTATACAATAAATACAAAAAAATGAAGACGGAAAGAGAAACAGTCAGAGCCTAAATATACAAATTGTATACCGTATTTTAAACCCCCTCCCACCATTTTCATATAAATTATTGCTACTTAATTTTTGTCGATTTATCAATTCACCATGGTTAATATATTTTAGCACTGATCACTTAGTGAAGCAATTTACTGATAAAAATTTGAAAGTTATATTTAAAGAAAAAGAATAGAGTAATAAAAAATTAAACAATTTTATCTATTATTATTATTATTATTATTATTATTTTATTCTAAACTTTTCTCTGAAAAATTTAAATCAAAAGATAAATACATACAATGTGTACAACTAAAAAAGCTTGTTTAAAACTTTAACAAGATAATATGCTAAGCATAGTTAACCAAGGAAATTGTGCAATTTTTTGCATTATTATTTAAATATAAAGTAAATAATTCATTAGCAAATATATTCTAATTTTTTTTTTTTGCCATTATCAATCTTATTTTTTAAACAACAGAATTACCATCACCACTATTTTCTATTGACTCTCTCTCTTAAGTGAAATCTTTCATAGTTTCTAATTCAGTTTCACTTCTCTAATCATCCCAGTGAACTTCCTTATCTCTTCTTCAGTTTAAAATTGTAAGATCACTAGGTACTAACAGCATTATTAGCAATATGTCCCCTACAGATCCATTTTCTGCTAATTCTACTAATGATATTCAGCTCATGATTACATCTTTCAAATTTTCATTAATCACGACATAAACTTCTATTTATTCTGTAGTCTATAGCCTTAATATAGTTATTCTATTAAATATCCTAATGTCAAATCTATAAATAAGCAAATTATTAAAAAGGCATATTTTTCTTTTATCATTAATTTATTGTTAAAGATATAAGATATGCCGAAGCTTATTTAATCATTATTATATTTAAAATTATATACATATACTAATAATGACAAGTATTAATTCTATTAAATAAAGACTTAAATTCTACAAAAATATATTCATATACTCCTTGGTCTCATTTTATGTGGTAGACAGGTTCCTCAGAAAATGCGCACAAAAAAAATTGCACAAAAATAGACTTAACTTACCTTGAAAAATGGGGGATATGTACTGTAATTTTCCAAAAATCGCATAAAAGCAAAACAAAAATGTAAAATTACTTTAAAATTCACATAAAAAAAAGAAGAAAATAAAATATGACTAATAAAAAAATTTCAAATTTGAAAAAAATTGATACAAGACAAACTTTTTTTATTAACTACAGTATTTAATTTTATTCAAAACAATATATTTTTATGCATAATTTTTTTCATACATGTATGGTATTTTAATCATAATCATTATCGCTATTTGAGACATCAGATTCATTATGATGTGATGTGATGTACTGTAGCTTCTTCTTAAATGAAATCAAGAGGAAATACAACTAAAATGTTTTCCAATCACTGTTGATCCTTCCCATTTTGCTAAGCGATCTAAAATTGAAATTTTTGTTTCTAAAGAAATTCATTTTCTTGGGTGTTTTTTTCTCTCCGTTAGAGTAAACTAAAAGTTTAAAATAAAAATAAGAACTTAGACTTATGATAATAAAAAGACATTGACTCACCACTGTTGGGCAAAATTTAATTAAAATTAACAATTAAAAATTAAATTCTTATTTTTGTATTTAATTTTCAATTCTATTTAAAAATCAAATTTCATCATTTCACATCACCTCAATTTCAGATCACGTTACATAATTTTTAAATTGTTAATTACAATTAAAAATCAGATTTTAATTGTCAAATTTAATTGTGCCCACCACTGTTACTCACCTTTTAAAAATAAACTTGCGGACACTAAATGATTAAAGTGATTATGTACTCTTTTTAGAAAAAGGCAAAATAGAATGTGATTTAAAATGCAAAAACAACAACATACATATCATCTATAATGTTTGAACAGATTTACATTATAGTCTTGTAAAATTTAATGTGTGTACATAAAATGGGGCAATTCTGATTTTAAGTGAATTATGAACTTCTTTATTGCATAAAATCTATTACAATACTATTATAAAATGCTGAAAATATTGAAATTATTAGATGGAAGTCAAACTCCGATAATGTGCTAATACTTTAAATATGATGTTGAGTGCATGAAATTTATAATATTTAAAGTAACAGCGCATTATTGGAGCTCGATTTCTGATCTAATAATTTTTATCGCATAAAAGAAAACCGCATACAAAGATATTAAGAAGAAACATGAATCGCATAACTTCAAAATCACATTAAATAAATCCGGATAAAACGAGACCTGGGTGTAATCAATTAAAAAAACCAACAATCACGAAATAATTAAAATAATATTTTACTAAAATCAGCCTTATTTGTTTTGATATATTTGTATATATTGTTATAGTTAATTTAACGACCAAAATCGTTTGATATATTTATATTTGTATATATTGTTATAGTTAATTCAACGACCAAAATCGTTTGATAGATTTAAAAAAAGGGAAAAATTAAATAGACACTAAACTGAATTATGCTAATTCATGTTTTTACTAATCAATATGTTGACCTATCCACCTTAGACCATTAACCATTTTATCCTTCCTAATTCTTAATTATTTCTAAACAGGAAGAAATCGAAAGAGTAAAAAAAAAAAATCAGTGTGGACACAAAATAGTGTGGGAACAGACCATATTACACGTTATCTTTAAATAAAATAAAAATTAGAAAATATGTTAGACGTACGTAAATTAAGAAAAATATATTATTTGTTTACTTTATTAATAACACGTAAATCGGAAAATTTATTTATATCAAGATTATTTTTATTATTGATGTAAAAATAAAATAGAAAAAAGAAATAAGTATGTAGATAAGTAAATTAAAGCATGTTAAAAATTTAAATATGCATAAAAAATAGAACACTTTTATAATATTAAAAACATATAACAAAAATTCTTTAAAAACTGGATATACATATATGAAAAAAAAATTGGGTCAAATCTATTAAAAATGATAAGGTAGAAAACAAGGGAAAGGGATAAATGTAATGTATATCAAAAATCATTCATCTAAAAGCTCCAAAATTTCCAGAATATTCCCCAAAATACTAATTGCTAAATCTAATCAAAATATAAAAAAATGGAACTGTTATATCTCATGAACAGAATACAGTGTTTGTTCTACAGGATCAGCCAAATGTTTTTCATCTCACTAATAATTAATAAAACCTAGAATAAAACATTATTATTTCAGCCCTGGAAATTATAAGACAACAAAACAAAGAAAAAGAAGCATTACCACTACTAAGGACTGTAATTCAGTAAATAGTTCATTAAAAAAAAAAGAAATGTAAGATAAGACAATAGGTATATAAAGCTTCAATTTGTTTAAAATTAAACTGAAATAAATGATTTAATAATCACATGTAAATAAACTTAAGTAATATGTGCTATTATTGAGAATGAAGCAGTCAATTTATGTTTGAGAGATAATATAAATTAATGAGAAAACAAATAGTAAAAAGCTTTAAAAATTATTTATTAATAATAGTATGCATTTATATTAAATATATTAAAGTTGAAATATTTATCATACAATTGGGTAATTTTTTTATTGGGATATCATTTATAATCAACTATAGAAACTAAAAATAGGGAAGAATATGATTATTATTTATTGTTTTTACTTTGATGGCATACCGTTTCCATGAAAAATGTTATATTTGATGTATATTATTTGCTCTTTGGCTGTAATAATAATAGATTATTAAATAAATCATTAAAAGACATTATGTAGAACTCAGTAAGTGGAAGGAAAGACTATGCTGTCTTTATTGTTGCATATAATGTTAATAGATGTAAATGTCTGTGGACTAAATGACCATGTAAGTAAGATCCTAACTTTGCAAAATTTAATTTTTCATATATATGGATATCAGCTTGGATAAAGTTTGATGGAAAATAAGACTATTTCTTAGCACAATTACAATTAAATTTAATTTTAGACATTATTAAAATAACTAAAAATATTAAAAACTATACATTTCTTTAAAGAAATAAAAAACAAACAAACAACTTTTTTTCTCACAAATAAATTTAAATCTGTTTAAAAACATAAATATAAGTATAAAATTAATATATATTATATTTATTACAAACACCTTTAAAAAAATGAAAATAATGTTGAAACAATAAAATTAACTTTAAAAACCATTCTGCTTTATAAATATAATGTGAATAGGTACTTAACATTTTATGCCAACTTGACTTCTGCAATTTAACTTTTGTATTAAAGAATTTTTTTTTTTATATTGATAACTTCTGACATCTATGAATAATATAAAAACTAAAATGTAGATTATCATTTTACTAGAACTATTCAATGCAAACTTATAACACAAGTATTAGCATACAGATTTATTCAAATTTCATTATGAATAATTTTATAATAAGCAAATATAACTGCAAGCATTTTGAGATGGGATGGACTTCATCAATAAAAATCTAAAGAATATTTATGGCAGCTGTAAACTACAAACTACATAATATTTAATTACATGAATTCAATTATAGGCCAACCAAAAACAAATGTAAATAAACAAAAAAAATGTAAACAAATAAATAATAAAACAATGAAATTTGCAAACTTCTTAAATTTTATGAATTTTGTTACAGTGGCAGCCATTTTTCTTTTTTAAATATCATGTTCTTAATTAAAACTGAATTTATGTGATAATGTTTTTTTTGCAATTTAAAATACAATACAAATTCAGTTCTATACCTTATTTAAAAAAAGCATGTACATTTTTCCTTGCATTTTTTTTTCTTTAAAAAGTTTTATGCTATACATATCTTTAATAAAATAATGTATTTTTTTTAGAATCATTAAGTGATAATTAAAAAAAAACATAGTAATATACTTTTGTAAAAAAAGAAAAGAAAAATTAGTGATTTAGTAAAAAAAAAAAGAAGCTTATTTGGAAGTGGATCTTATGTAACAAAAAATGGACTTTCTATTATAGAGGAAGCAGTTGTTTGTGTTCCTGAAATATCTTAAGATGTAAGCAAAATATTAATTTTTTAGTCAAAACTGAAAGGTCTTAAATTTATGGCTAAATAATATGAATTATAGGAATGTTCCAGTTCACTGACTTGTGACAGAAAGCACTGTCATTAATAAAAATTTTGCCAAAGAATCTGGAACACACAATGCCAAACAGTTCACTGCAAGTAAAGGATGATTGCATCTCATTGGTGAAGTCACAATTGCCAATAACAAAGCCATTTGGTGGAATTAAGAAAAAGAAGAAAAAAGTACTATCTAGAACAAGTACTTAATTGTGATGAAGCAGGATTGTTCAGGGGGAAAATGCCTAATAGAACATATATTCACAAAAAGGTAAAGCAGGCAATATGAAGCAATGCTGCAGATTGTATGATAAAACTGGGAGTTATTTAGACATCTAATAGTCCCAGCACTTTCAAAAACCAGAATAAAAATTATCTACCTGTTTTCTGGCAATACAATAAAAAAGGGTTTGAGTTACTAGCATTTAATTTATTAAATGTTTTTGCAATTGTTTTATTCCTGAAGTCAAAAGTTATCTGAGGAAAAACAAAAATCAAATTTGAAATCCAGTTGTTTTTAGATAATGCATCTGGTCATTGTGAATCTATTCACTATAAAACAAAAATGTAGAGATTGTATTTTGGACTGCTTCAATTTTCTTGATCAAGACATCATTCTATGTGCCAGGGCCTCACACGATCATCTAATATTTGATCAGATTCCATCAGCGATTAGTATCAAACATGATGCTCAGTTAATGGATTGCTAGAAATTATGCACCATTGCAGATGCAACAAACTTTATAAAAATATCAGTAAATAAATCAAAACCAAAAACTGTAAGTGCCTGTTGGAATTCAGTTGAAGTGAGGTCATTAATGATTATGAAAGCTTTCCAGGGAATAATGGATAAAATTTTAAAAATCATTCAGGCAGTATAAAAAAATCGGTGGAGATGGATTTGTGGACATAACTAATAAAGAAGTTGCAGATTATATTGGAAACAATACAAAATGCCTAACAAATGTGGAAATAAAAGAATTATGTCATCATCATTAGATGAGAAAGGATAAGCCAAAGAGAAAAAGGATGAACAATGTGAACAATAGAAATTTTTTTAAAAATGTTCTAGGGTGCTCAGATTTTAAAGAATACAATTATGAAAAATGATCCCATGATGGAAAGCAGCATTATTATTATTTTTTTTTAAATGGCAAAATTTTACAACCGTTGCGTGATGAGTTTGATGATCTAAATAGTCAAAGCAAACAATTTCTCTTCACATTTTTTTATTATTATTAAAATGTCAAAACAAAATGATGCTACATCAACGTTTCATTCTGAAATCTTGTGTGTACCAGAAATTTCAAGATCTTTCGAATTTGATGATTCAGATACGTCAATGACTTCAAAGATGAATAATCCAACATTTCCGTTTTTCCATTTTATAAACAATAACAACAACAAAGAACTACGCTTTATTACAATATTATTTTTTAATGAATTTATTGAATAACACACATAATTCTATAAATTATTAATAACTATGTTACTATATTATTTTTTTTAAATGTTGTCTACACTTTCACTTTATATATGCACACGATATACACAAAGCATTTATTTTATATGTATATGCTTATTGAAATGTACTGTTTTATTGTACACTTACAGTACAGGAAATAATATGTATATTATATTCATTGTTTATCAAAAAAAGGTTAGCTATTATATGCTCATTTTCGTTGTATGCGGGAGAGAGATGACTTGGAATAAAATATAGGGTAGTTCACAGCCCTACTGTACTGAGATATGTTAATATCTCTAGAAAAAGAACTCTCAATAAAAGGAATATAATACAGTTGTAAAAGCTATAAGCTAATTTAATGTAATTAATAATATTAATAAGCCTGTATCAAATGTTTTTATTGCTGGGGTCTTTAAATATATTTTCATTAAGAATCCAATTGTAATTAAAGAGGATTTGAACCCAGACATTCAAACTCCCTTCAGTTATCACACCATCTTATACAACGGATACATATGACCACATACATATGAAAAAGATAAATGATCTCCAATATATGTATTTTGTACTTAACTAGTACTCATTAGATGGTCTAGATGATGATCTCCCACATACATATATAATCTGTGCTCAATTTACATTAAGGTAGCAAATCTTCAAACTTTAATACACAGGCTTCAATCATATCCATTCTCCAACTCTTCAGCCATCCATATCATTGAAAATCTAATGATCCAGACTACTTGATGAGTGTTTCTTCAGCACAAAATACATATATTGGAGATGATTTACCTTTTTTACATGTATGTGGTCATGTGCATCAGTTGTGTAAGATGGAGTGGTGCCTGAAGGGAGTTTACAAATTTGGATTCAAATCTCCTCTAATTACATCTAGCATAAGTAAATACCATATATTTGTGTTTAAATATTACAGATTCAGCCTGCATTCTTGCCATCCCTCTTCTGTATATTTAAATGGTCTTAAGATCCTACATATGAGAAGTCAGAATGACTTACAATCAACACGAGTAAAACAACAAAATTGGCAAACAAGGGCTTTAACATGCCAACATCAGATTTTCAATGATATGGATGGCTGAGAATTGAAGAGTGGAAAAAAATTGAAGTCTGTCCATTAAAGTTTAAAGATTTTCTATCTTAATATAAACCAAACATGGATTATACATATGTGTGGGAGATGATCCGGACAAACTAATGAGTGCTGGTTCAGGTACAACATATATATATTGTAGATTATTTATCTTTTTCATATGTATGCCATCATGTGTATTGGTTGTTTATGATGGAGTGGATAATTGATGGGAGCTTGACAGTCTGGGTTCAAATCCCAATTACATCTAACTTAAGAATATATACTAGTGATTGAAATATGAAGAAGTTTTAGTTACATAGATCATTAGCTGTATTTTTTATTTATTTTATATTAAGTACTGTATATTATAATCATAAATTAATAATTTATGATGGTTATCCCCAATGATCTGCACAAATTTCTACTATAGAGTATGGAATAAAGATATTATACAAATTTCTTAAATATAATCTTTATAGTATCCACTAAATGCAACATATGTTTGTCAAAAACATGTAAATATGAGAGTGAATGAAATATATAATTAATCTAGTATCACAACTATAATTTTATCTAATATAATGTTAAGAAATTAGATATTTAATAAGATATAAACACTAATAAAATCTAAACAGATCCTAAGAATGTTACCAAAGGATTATGCAAAGAAAGTGAGAATCTAAATTGAAGGTACCAACGATTTTTTTTTGCTAATATATACATAATCCATTTATATATATATATATATATATATATATATATATATATATATAAAAAACATAATCCATTTAATACATATACAAAGGATGGGCAGACATCTCTACTATGTAATAACTGAAACACACAGGCTTATTATATACCTGTGTCTATATATATATATATATATATATATATATATATATATATATATATATATATATATATATATATATATATATATATATATATATATATATATATATACAGGGTATATGAGTACAAACTTTCACACAACCTTCCACTCTCCACACTATCTCATAACACTGATACACTTGTATTAAATGATTATGTCCTGTACATGAGGGGTCAGACTGACCTTAGGTCAACATGGGTGTGACAAGAATCTTGGCCTCAAGGTGGCCTTTGAGCATTCCATCATCAGATTTTCAATTGGATGGACAGTTGAAGAGTTGGTGTGGAGTAGATTGAAGCCTGTCCATTAAAGTATGATATTTGGCTATCTTAATATATATCTGAGCACTTACAGCATATATGTGTAGAGATGGTAATCTGGACCAACTGATGATTGCTGGTTTAGCAGGAAATACGTGTATCGGTGAGTATTTATCTTTTCAACATATATGTGTTCAAGTGTATCAGTGTTATGAGATAGTGTGGAGAGTGGTGGGTCATGTGAAAGTTTGTGCTCATATACCCTATATATTATATAAATTTAAGTATATTTTTATAATGTATTAAAATTGCGTCTTCATAAGTTAAGTTTCTTGGATCCGATTTCATTTCAAATCCTATTAGTTGAACAGATAATGCAAACCTACATTTTTCATGGAAAAATATTTTTAATTCTCATTTTATAATATAGACTTTCATATATGAAAGATGATACTGCAGTGATCTTTAACTTATCTTCATTCTCTTACAACTACCTGTAGCATTAGTTTGCCGTTTTTGCATTCATTTGATAGCAAAAACTGAAACTAAAATATATCTTGGACATACCATTTTAAAAAAGAAAGAAGTCAGTATTTTACAAATGAGACAACAGTCCTGGCTTATTAATAGATTGTTTTTAGGCTTTGAGAATGCTTGCAAGATTATTTGCAAGCCCTCTTCTTCTGTGTGACTTTGGGAAGCAAAAAAAATGTATATTTTTAGTGGTTTATATACAAAATATTTGTAAAGTATTTGTTTTAAGACAAAAATATTCATGATTACATTAGATTTTTTTTGAAAATATTTGTTTTTAATAAAACAATTAATAACAGTAAAAAACAAAATTATATTGGATGTAAAAGAAAGACTTTAATAAACACTGTAACAGTTATGTTGTGTCATTTTAAAATGATGATAAATGAAATTATAATTTATTACTTTATGTTTTAACAATAATTGCTTTATAATGTTTTAACAATAATTCATTCAGATTTTAAAAATGGAATTAAAATCACATTTCTTCATTCATTAAATATTTTTTCTTAGCAATATCGACCAATAAGAAAAAAACTATTGTTCTGCTTACATATTTTTTTTACCCTTTCTATAATCTTATTTTTTAAAAATGGCTTTTATTTATAAACTTATATATTTAATAAATAAAGTAAAATATATTGAAATGCAATAAGTAAGAGAATAAACTTGTTTTTATTACTTCAGTTAATGTTTTCTTTGATTAAATCATTGCAGATACATATACAGGTGATGTGAGTCGAAAAATGAATAGCTGTAGTTGTCAGTTAATGAAGTAAAAACCTGTTTAAGTTATTGTTGATAAATAATGGCAAACGTTGAACAATAGTATTCATGAGTGTGATATTAACATATCAACATGGAAGTTTATGTTGAGAATATTGGCTGTTATATGCTAATAAATAAAATTGATGAAGATAGACTCAAAATAACTATACTTTTATTATTTGCTGGCAAGGACGTTTTACAAATCATAGAATAAGTGTGTGGCCTGAAAACACCTGAGGACATTCCATATGAAAAGTTAAAAGAAAAATTAAATGCATATTTTCAGCCAACAATTTTGAAATGGGTATCTCATCTACATTTTATGATGAGAAGGTAATAGACTATGATATAGCACTTTTTATACTCGCAAAACAAAACCAATTTGCCTCCAAATTAAAGACATGTTGCTTGACCAACTACTGTTTGGAATGTCTGACCATAGCTTGTAGAAAACTTTGCTGAGTAAACCAAATCTGAATTTGACAATTCTCAGAAAATGTTTGCCACAGGAAGTAAAGTTAGAAGAAGCATCACAATTTCAGACTTCAATTAGAATGCAAAATAATTTGATTCCTATATATAAAGCACAAACTGTAGCTATGAGTTCAAAAATGGCAAAGGACAGTTTGATCTGTTATTGCTATGGTGTAAAAGACTATGTTAAGAAATTTTGTAAATTTAAAATGGAGAAATGTAATGTTTGTAAAATTAAAGGACATTTAGCTCATGTCTGCAGAAACAAAGACAAGAGTTGTGAAGTGCAGTTAAGTCTGAACTTTAAATTACAGGAAGGCAAATCAAGAGACAAAAAAAATTTAACAAAATTAATGTCGCATATGATAGCCATATTGTGTTAGACATTAATGTCTGTGAAAGTACAATTATAATGGAAGTAGACATCTTCTGGCCTTTCTTTGTTGCCATATAAAGACTAGGATAAAATTAATGGCAGCAGTAAAAGAAGATACATTATTCAAAATACACAGATATTAGCCACAGATGTGAATGGCAACAAAAATGATGTATATGGGAAACTTAATATATCTGTAAATATTAATGTTAAAACTATTTATTGTTTTACCATTGCACACTGTGAAGAGTAATATAAGTCCTCTACTAAAAAGAAATTGGTTTCATTTATTGGGAATTCTTAAAATAATTAGAGTTCAGTTGGAAACAGAAATTACAAAGAGTTTTCACCATTTATTTAAGCAAGGATTAGCTAAATTAAAAACATGGTCAGTGGATATTGAAATTGTAACTGATTGTCAACTTATACTGTAGTATGTAAGCTGTGTAAGGTTCTGTTTACTTTAAAACCCAAATTTAAATAGACTATTAAAGATGTGATCAATAAATGTGCTTTGTCTGCAGTTGAAGATTCATCATGAGCTATACCAGTAGTGGCAGCTATGAAACTGGATGGTAACATTTGATTGTGTGGGGAATAAATTCATAAATAAAGGAGAGTATCCAGTTCTAAGTGTATGAAAAGTTTTAGTATCACTTCAGAAGGTAGTTTTCTTTGTAAAAATCAATTTAAAGTCACCTTTTCATCAAAACTAAATTGCTAATGATCAGTCCTCATGAGATTTTATAAGTGCAACAAGTTGTTTTATGGGATTACAGTTGCTCCAAACATGTTTTAGAAAAATGGATAGTTATTTCAAGGCATGGAAGGGGTTATTCCTTAATTAGATGACATTTTGATACTGCTCAAACAGAAAGTGAATTGGAAACTCAGGTGTTGTGTATTTGTGCGAGACTGGTTAGAGTTGGAGTTAGAATTAATCCTTTTAAATATAAATAGGCTATATGTGAAATTAAGTTTCTGGCCATGTTATAAACTAGAAAGGAAAATAACCTAACCTGCAAAAAGTTAGAGCTATCAAAAATGCTCCAAAACCTAGGATTGTAAAAGATTTTCATGTTTTTCTAGGATTGCTTAACATTTCCTGAAAGTGAAATCACATGTCCTTATACCATTGTATAAGCTACTGTGTAAAGAAGAATACTGGCAATGGAGTAAAGAGCATAATTTAGCTTTCCAGAAAGCAAAAGATTTACTTACATCTAAGCAGCTTCTTGAACATTATAATAGTAATCAGGAAGTGATTATTGCAAACGATGTTTCAGATTTTGGAGTTGGAGTTGTCATTTCACATCACTGTTATGGAGGAGAATTGCCTATTGCTTATGTCTTGAGGCTCTAACAGCTGTTGAAAAAAGTATAGTCAACTTGACAAAGAAGTGCTGGCTATAATATTTGCTGTTATAAAGTACCATCAATACACATATATGGATATAAATTCTATATTTATACAGATTATTGTCCATTACTGGGAATTTTTGAACAAGATAAGAAAACTCCTAAACATGTCAGCCAACATATGATTTATGGGATTAATTTTTTAGCAGCATATGATTATGTATTAATTTACAAGCCTGGAAAAGAAATTATTCATGCCAATGCTTTATTGCATTTTCCAGATGGTTGTGAATTCCAGCAAAAAGGTATAAAAATAAATTACATTGATACTTGGAAGCAAAACTATAAATAGCTCTAAGGTTAAAAAGTGGACTAATAATGATACTGGATACAAAAGCTTGAGAAATTGAATTTGATTTGGATGATCTAAAAGCTGGCCAAATCATGTTGCAAATCCTATTTGGAATGCTCATGAAAGCATATATATTTGTAGTAGCTGTATTCTAATGATGGATTGAGTGCTTATACTGTTTGTTACACCAAGGACATCCAGATGTAGTATAAATAAAAGCTTTAACTCATTCAGGTTTGGGTGCTTAATTTGAATTAGGACATTGAACAAACAGTTAAGGATTGTGCCAAGTGCCAGTCTACTGCTGATTTGTCTTCATGGTAATGCTTACATTTAAACCATGTTGACCCAATGAAATGGATATATTTTCCTTAGTTCCAACTCATTCTTATTCAGAATGGGCAGAATATAAGCTTGTTAAAACATGACCACAGATACTATTATTCATGCCCTAGAAAAGATCTTTGCAGTCCAATGTTTTCTGAAAACATAATTTATATCACAAGAGTTCCAGGAGCTTTATTCAATAAAGGAATAAAACATATACTTATCATTCCTTATTATCTGGAATCAAATGGTTAAGCTGAAAAGGCAGTGCAACATTTGAAAGTGACAGCGATGCAGGCCAATGTTTTCTGAAAACAGAATTTATATCACAAGAGTTCCAGGAGTTTTATACAATAAAGGGATAAAACACATACTTATCATTCCTTATTATCTGAAATCAAATGGTTTAGCTGAAAAGGCAGTGTAACATTTGAAAGGGACAGTAAATAAAACATTTCATAAAGATATACATGAAGCTTTGATTGACATGATGTTTTATCAACATTCCATCCTTAGTGCATCAACAATGAAAGCACCAGCTGAACTGTTTGCTGTGTTGCATTCACTTAATGAAGATGATACCAAATAAAAAACATTATTGTGAATAATAATTTTGATGTTGAAAAATTTAAACGAGATAAACTAGTGAGGAGTCATGATATTTTAAAAAGGAAATAGTTTCCTGTGGTTGTCATGGAAGCTATCTCTAAGTATATTTGAATAATTAAAAATAATAAAAAAAATTGAAGAGACATGCCAATCATTTATAATTTTGGCAGAGTGAAATAATAGACATGGATAATAGTCAAATTATATTACCAAATAAACTGTAAACTTCTAATAAAGAAGAGGAGTGCACTGTCATTTCTCCAGAATTATAAAATAAGGAAATGCCCATAATTAATCAAGTTGATCAACCAGATTTAGTGGAAATAAAAACATAAGCAATTGATCAGATTATACAACCAGACCCAGTGGATGTAATGGATAATCAAGAAGATAAAAGAGATTTACCTCCAATTAGAGTGCGATGACAACCAACAAGATTGCAAAATTATTTTTTGTAATTAGAAAGAGCTGTTTTCTAGTGAGTGGGAGATGAACTGTTCTGAGTATATATGTATATTTAGAATAAATAAATTTTAATAAATACAGAAAGTATATTAAAATTATTACTGGTATAAATGTACTCTAAAAAATTAGCATAAAGCTGAAAATCTTGATCTTATATCGAGCAAGGTCAATATATTTAAATGAGCCTACTATGTATTCTGAACTGCTTAAATATAACTGGATACATTCTAACAGTGTAGAGCAGTATTTTATACACTTTATATGCAGAAAAATGCACAATGTGTGTGCTAGTCATTAATGAAGTCAGTGAAATTCATTAAAGACTGATATTAGAAATAAGATGTGTTAAAACCAAAGTAAATGGATACATGGATAATTGGATTTGTATTTGTTTGTATGTATGAAAAGTTTGTTATGCAGACAATTATTGGAATTATTTAAAAAAGTTAAAGTGTTTTCACTCATTTTAATTTATTATTCTTTTTATTATTAGCAAGTGAATCAACTTGTTTTCATTACCTTAATTAATGTTTTGTTTGACTGAATTATTGCATATATATATATATTGAAACAGACAGATCGAAGAACCAATATGGATTTATACCGGTACAATATATATATATATAGCTAGTAAACATAAATCTCATCCCTGTAAACATGTGGAGGCTGGACTAATTACTAGCCAATTATTATAAATACTGACCTTTTCAGATTTTTTTTAAAATTAATAAATCAATACTTGTAAATTCATGGATTTCCATTTATTTAAAAACAAAATTATGAAATTATCATTACAGATAGTTGTAGAAAATTGATTTAAAATAAAAGAATTAATAGGACTATTTCTGAAGCAAGAAACCATATTAATAGTTAAAACAAAAGTTACAAATATAATCAAAATGGCCAACATGGTCAGCCAAAAAGGTGATAAGTAGAGTTAGGAAAGAAGTTAAGACAAATAAATAAAATATGCCAGACACTTCAACTATCCCATTGTTATGGATTTGCTTCATTAGATGTAATATCTTAAATTATTAACTGTTAAATAAATATAAAAATGCATGCAAAATATTTAAATATATATTACCTCTAGGACTATGAGGCCCAGTATTTAAATCTTTATTCTGCATTATATTCCCACAATTTTTAATTTATTTATTAAAAATATGTTTATAAACAAAAATTATTATTAAAAATAATATTTAAATTTTACAAATATAGAAAAAAATAATAAATTAAATATGTAATCAGAATAATAGCTGTTGTTTTTCATACTTGCAGATAAAAATAGGATTACAAGTGGAAGAAAATTTGTTATAGCTCTATTTGTAAAAGTAGAATGAATTATTGTTAAGATATCAAGCAATGATATTTATAATAATTTTAAATTGATAAAAAATAACAACTCAAGTAGTTATAAGATGCAATCCTTTTTCATCCAATCACAATTTCCTCTTGATGTTATTAGATTTCTTTTGACTTATATTCATTTATAAATAAATATTTTTGAATGAAATTTGAGGCTAAACTCATATTCTTACCAAATAAATATTTCACAAACAATTTGAAAAAATAATTAAAAATGTATAAACAAACTATGGAAAATATACAATTTTTCTTTTGAAAGCCAACAGAAGAAGTGCTTTGCAAAAAACTCTTGCAAGTAGTTTCATAGCCTGAGAACAAAAGAACTAGCAGTCATCAGTGTTTTAAGCATATTTGTAATTAGGTTCTCTAAACTGTTCATTTTCTTTTATAAATAATAATAATAAATCAATATATATTTTGTTTGTAAAATCAGCAAACAAATATTACAGATAGCCACAAATGAATACATTTAAATTGAAGTGATTGAAGCATCACTAACCCATTCTGCAGAAACTCTATAGGCAGGAAATATGTTAAAACATGGGGGTTGAATTCCAGTAATTATTATTGTCAAATTTTAATCTGGATGATATATTGAATTCATTCTGAATTTCCATTAATATTGGTAATGTTAAGGTTATAAACAACAAAAGCTTAAAAAATAGGTAGATCCATTCTACTCTTGATCCTTTGTCAACAGTGTTATTTATTTATAACCTAAAGAGGGGAGTGGTTTACTCCATTAATTATATAAATATGCACATTGCATTCTAAACAAATAGTTTTATTTAATTAAAAAGAAAAGAAAAGAGAGAAACAATAAAAAATAAGACCTCCTTCCCTAACATAGAAACATGTCAGAAAATATAATATATATACCTACGATTAATATGTTATTGGATTTCAACACCATTATTTGTTGGCTTCTTTAGATTCTGCAATTAAGAATACTTGTATACATTTATTTAAAAATTCATAATAGAAAAAAACAATGTGCAAGAACTTTTTTTCTTATTATTCAAATATCATAGTTACTTGCTAATCATTTCAATTTGTTTTTTAATATTTATTTTATATTATATCTTCTGATTAATTTTTTAGACATTAAATCATGTTTATATTTCCATACTAATTAATAATATCTTTCTTATAACCATTTTGGTCAAATACTACCCTTCTAAATTCATTCCTAAATTTTTTGTAGTAATTTTTTTGTTCCACTGAATTAACATTTTTATTTTTTATTTTTTATAATTGTATTTTTTAATCATTTATCTAAATAAATAAGATGATAGTTTGATTCTTTCATCCTTTTCATAAAGACTCTTAACAGTTGTTTCTAATTAAAATTCCTATATTTTACAGACATTCCTTTTAACCATGACATGTGGTTGTTTTTGTTAAGCTTGTCAGTTTTACAAAAAAAAAACATTCTTTAAGAGAGGTACTAGACATTGCTATAGCATTTTTTTCGAATTTATCCCTACTACAACTTTATTTATTTATCTTCGATATTAGTGACATAACTATGTTTTCACAATTAAATTTTCTAATTTCATTAACTGCATTAATATCTTTTTTTTAATAATCCAATTCCTATTTTTACATTAAAGCCAGTTTGGGAATTAACGTTCATATTCATCTATTTGATGTCTATACATACATACTTTCAATAAATATTTATAAATAGTGAACATTACAAGTGATAATTATCTATCCATCTATATATATATAAACATAATTTGGTGTGAAATAATTGTCAATAATAATATTAATAAATAAATTTCTAATTATTCGACCAAAGTATTTTGTAATTAATTTCTGATACTTCTTTTGGTACATTAATTATGGCCAAACATAATAAGAAGTGATATATATATAAAAACAAAAAAATAAAGACTTATAAATCCAATAAATAATATAATATTTCAACCAGAGGACTGGTTTTCATCAGAAAGAAAAAAAAAAATACACAGTAAAATGGCGATAATCAAAAATTACAGTCATTTTTAATATTTAAAAGTTATTAATCAAATTAATACTCAATATGAATAATAACAATTTTGGCTTAAAAATTAAACAAAAAAAAAACAATTTTAGAAAATTGCAAATATTTAATTTCAGTATATTTATAAAAATATTTTATTATATTAAAAATATAACACTACTTTTCAGGATGTTACATAAATTAAGGAAATTATTTATAGATAATGGAAGCAAAACCAAAAAGTTAAGTTGCATATATATAAAATATTATTTTGCCTGTATATTGAAATTAAATAAATGAAAATTGATAAATGTTTTGTTTGAAAAGTAATTTATATGGAAAGTTTAGAAAAATTGAAAAGGTTGAAGATTTTTAAGAAGGCGATTTAGAAAAAAAATGAAGATGATAATAGAATAAAAGTGTTGCAAATAATCACACAAATGCACAAATATACTCATAAAAATAAGTTAAAGAAATAAATTAGTTATGGTTTAAAAAAAAATAAAGGTTAAGTTGAAAAGACTATGAAAAGTGGAAAACAAAACAAAAAAAAAAAAAAAGGAGGAAAAATACAGATAATTGATTATTATAAAAAGCTGTAAATGTTGGAATGTTTGTATAACCATATTTTAAAGATTTTTATGAATTATATTTTTAAATATATATATATCAGTTATTTAAAATCTCCATTTCACCCCATTTAATTAAAACATGAATAAAAATATCTAAAAAACAACATCACACACACACACACAAATAATCTCAAAAAAATAAATAAGAAAAAAAAAAGGAATAGAGTCGGTCTAAAATTGTTTTGCATTTCTTTTTTATATTCTTGATGTCTGAATAAAAATAAAATTGAAAAAACAAACAAACCCCGGTATAAAAATGAAACGAGGTATTTTTTTAAAGTCCTAGGCTTTCCTAAAGATATAATTCACTCAAACGATTTATTTTTTTAGCCCCAAGCAGTTTAGTTTAGTGGTGGATGCAGGCAGATACAATATATATATATATATATAAGTTCCAGGATCAAATCCAACTAAAAAAAAAAAAAATCAATTTTGTTAATTTAATGAAACAAAGGAACTAAATCCGTTACACGACCTCTCAACAATCTTATAGAATTTATTTAATAACTTGTAAATATCTACGACAATTCGATCACTAACATCTAACATTTGGGGAGATCCTTGAAAGTATTAAATTCAAATTTAAAGCTTAGCACCGCAAAAGCACTAATATTATATTTAATATTTTCGAAGTTACCTCAGAATATAATATTGCTTTTAAGTTATACAGTTTATTTATTATGCATTAAAACAAATACTTTTTATTAAAATAACTTTCACTAAAAATCTGAAATTAATTTCCATTAGATGTTTAATTTTTTTTAAATTTAAAATAAAAAAGTTACATTTTTATTAATAATTTTCAGAAAAAATAAGCTGCAATTAGAAACATAATATTTTTATGGTGTATTATAACTACAAATCTATGCAGTTTATTTATTTGGTTAACATAGTAATAGTATTTCATTAAGTAAAAAGCACTTTTTAATATTTTTATGATTTATTGTAATACAGCAAAATAAATTATTTCACTTTTCATTATATTGAAAAATAATAAAAAAAAATTTTTTTTAGTAGATATATAAAAGTTAGAAAAAAAGTAGAGAGACAACTGATTTAAAAAATGGACATGTACACTAATATAAAGGCAAAATCATTGGAAGTACAAATAGATAAGAAGTGAAAGAACAACATTGTGGAGATTGATAATGTATCGGATATAGTAGCAAGATTAGTTATTCAACTTAATAACAAATACCAAATGCAGATAATTCAAGTTTATGTCCTAACAAATTCTCATACTGATGAAATACAAGAGGATTTTTATATGGACATACATAAGACTTTTGATCAGACCAAACAACATTTTAAAATTGTTATGCTAGACTTTAATGCTAGAATTGGTAAACAATTGAAAGACGAAAGTGTTGTAGGTAAATTTGGTTATGGTAATAGAAATGAGAGAGGACATAGACTTATGGAGTTTGCAGAAAAAAAAAAAACTATCCTTTTTGGTGAGAAAAATGTTAAAAGAAAATGGCCATGGAAGCATTAAAATGCAGGAACAGCAGAATTGGATTGTATTTTGACTAATAGAAAATATATATTTAAAGATTGTAATGTTGTTAATAAATTCAACACAGTAAGTGATCATCAATTAGTGAAATGTATGATACAAGTTAATGTAAAATTAAAGAGACAAACATTATTTAAAAAAAAAAAACAATATTCACAAATGATACCTCTAATCTTCAGAAACATTCTAATAAATTTAAATTAGAACTTACAAATTGTTTCCAAATATTAGCAGATTTTGAACATGATTCAGATTAGGATAAAATTAATAGGAAAACAACTGATATACTTTTAGAAACAGCAACAAAGATAGCTGATAGAAAAAAACAAAATTTCTGTGAGTCTAGAGAATTCATGAAAAAAAGAAGGAATATGAAAATATATAAAAATGATGCATTAAGAAGGATTGAATCTCTGGAATTTTGTAAAAATGGTGATATAAGAAAATATAATTGTGAACTAGCAAGGAGAGCTAGAGAAGAGAATAAATATTTCAAGATTGTAAAACAACATTTTGGAATTGGTAGAAAACTTATATCTGCAATAACAAAAAAATGATAGAAGAGAGTGAGGCATGCAATTAAATTTATGAAGGGAAAAGATTCAGCTAATGATTGAATTATAATCAATATCTTAAAAGAAATAGGTGAAAAAATATAATTTTTTTTTGGCAAAGTTATATGCTAAATGTTGAAATGTTAAAGATGTACCAGATGACTGAAAGAAATGCAGTATTAATATAAATATCTAAAAAAGGTGATAAAGAAGATATTAGAAATTACAGATTTATCAGATTTTTATATGTTTTATGCAAAAATTTTACCAAGACAATTATAACTGTTCTATAGAGAACTTTGGATTTCAACCAATCAAAAGAACAAGCTGGATTTAAAAGTGGTTTTAGTACAATGGATCATATCCATGTATTGAGAGAATTTGTAGAAAGAACCAATGAATATGAGTTGCCATTATGCTTTGGATTTGTAGATTATGAAAAGACATTTGGATTCTATAAGCATTTTTTTTAGTGATTAAAGCATTGGATCATCAAAGTATAAATCCAAAATATTGTCATATTCAGAAGATTATTTATAAAAATGCAACAGCAACAATTAGATTACACAATCACATGATCACCACTTCTTATGCTTGTTCATAACTGTTATTAAAACAGGAAAAACTCTCCATACAGTAGTGCCACTCAGTGCAAGCCAGAGTAATCAATGGATTAAACCATTAAACATCACATGATCACCATCATGATACTAGCACATAATTGTTGTAAACAAAGGCAAAACTCTCCATACAGAAGTGCCACCCTGTGCCAACCAGAGTATTCAATAAGCTACATAAGCTATTGAGCTTAGATTGAAAATATTTTTGTGTTTTCAATTTCATTCTCATAGTTTTGTAGTAAAATAGAGTTAAAAGGTGGCTGCTGGAGGATTGCATTAGATCCTAAGATCTAGGTGCAGTGCTCTCAGATCCAAGGCTCCTCACTGATGATGGCCACAAGCCAGAAACTAGTCTGGGGATATTGGATGAGTAGGCACTAGATAGGAATTTTATGCACAAGCCTTCTGGAATCCACTGATTACTCTGGTTGGCACAGGGTGGCACTACTGTATGGAGAGTTAATATAATTAAATAAAGAGATTATTTTTTTTTTTTTTGTTTGAAAGATGGATCTCTTAAAAAAAAAAAAAAAAAATAAAGAAAAAGGAAAAAATATTATTTTTTATTTTTTTAATAAAATGAAGAAAGAATGGAAGGAATTGGATATTTTAATTAAGTGGTAAATAAATGAAAAAAAAAAAAAATAGAATTTATGAAAAAATAGAAAAAAAAAAAATAAAAAAGTAAAAAGAAAGTAGATGGTTAATTTGTTTTTTTGGTAGGATGGGAAGGGGAGAGGAAGTTAGAAATAAAAGAGATTGAGAAAAAATAATTATTAGGTAGTGGAGAGAGAAAGAAGAGGATGAAGGTAAATTGAGGGGGAGAAGATAAAAAAGAGGGACAAAGTTGTTTATGTGGGGGTTTTTGAGGATTTTTTTTCTTTTGATTAAGGAGAAGCCATAATACATCACATCACATCACATCACCTTTGTTTAATCAATCGATGCCAGAAGGTTTGTTCATAAAATCCCTATCTAGTGCCTACTCATCCAATATCCTCAGATTAGTTTCTAGTTTGTGACTTTCATCAGTGAGGAGCCTGAAAGCACTGCAATCTTAGGATCTAACACAATCCTCCAGCAGCCACCTTTTATCTCTACTTAACTACAAAACTATGAGAATAAAATTTAAAACACAATAATATTTTCAATCCAAGATCATTAGCTTATATAGTCATATTAACTTATATAGTCATATAGGATAGTGGTGGTTATGGTTATTAAAGAACCAAAGATACCAAAATGCATGGGTACTAAACTGAGTTCAGACCTATATGACTATATAAGTTAAAGAACTTGGATTGAAAATATTAGGTTTTCAATTGTATTCTCATAGTTTTGTAGTTAAGTAGAGATAAAAGGTGGTTGCTGGAGGATTGCATTAGATCCTAAGATCTAGAGGCAGTGCTCTCAAATCCAAGACCCCTCACTGATGAAAGTCACAAGCTAGAAACTAGTCTGGGAATATTGGATGAGTAGGTACTACATAGGGATTTTATCCACAAACCTTCTGGCATCCATTGATTACTCTGGCTTGCACTGCGTGGCACTACCTTATGGAGAGTTTTGCCTGTTTTAGATTACATAATGATATTAGGAAGGTTAACAGTGAAAAAAATGTAAGATAGGGTGACTCCATATCTCCAAATTTTTTACAGCAGTGCTGCAAGAAGTATTTTGTCGATTAAAATAGAAATCTAAAGGAGTGAAAGTAAATGGAGATTATTTAAGTCATTTAGATTTTGCAGATGATGTAGTTGTTTTTATAAATAATGCTTCAGAGCTTCATGAAATGTTGCAAGAGTTGTCAGATGAAAGTAAGAAAATAGGACTAAAGGGAAATGTTAAAAAAATTAAAATAATGTTCAATGGATTTTCTCAAAAGATGAAAATAAAGATTGATAATGATGAGTTAAAAAAAGTTAACAACTACAAATATCTTGGTCAGATTATTACTACAGATAGAAACATAATGGATAAAATTAATCATAGAATTAAACTTGGTTGAAGTGCTTTTGGTAGAAATAACTTAATGCTAAAAGGAAATATGCCTATGTGTTTGAAAATGAAGGTTTTTAATAAATGTGTTTTACCAATTCTTACTTATTGATCTGAGACTTGGACACTTAATAGAAGAGAAATACAGAGACTTCAGACTACTCAAAAAAGTATAGAGAGATGCATGTTAGGAGTAACTAGAAGTGACCAAAAAATCCATACCTGGTTAAGAGAGCAAACAGGTATTACTAACAACATTGAAAGGATTAAAAGACTAAAGTGGAGTTGGACTGGACATATTGCTGGAAGAGATGATAATAGATGAACAATTGAAACATTAAACAGGAATCCAAAAGACTGAATGGATGAAATAAAAAAAATGTATATGGGATGATGTGGAGAAGAGAGGCTAGAGATCAGAAAAGATAGGTTAAATTTGGAGAGACCTTCACCCTGCAGTAGACTGATAGTAGTTGACGATGATAGAAGAGAAACTTGAATTCAAATTTTCTTGTAAATTAAGCTTCACAAAAGTTAAGAATAATATCGCTACTTATTAATGCTTATATATCGAAGAAACAAATCCGATTAATCATTCACCGGAAAAATTCTTTCTGTGTCTGTAAATTTTGTGGGGGAGGGAGGAGGGGAGGGGATAGATTTATGGTGCCAGTTCAAACTGGCTTGGAAATCAATGCAATATCTCTGAAGTTGATAATAATAAATAAAATTTTTAAAACGAGGAGCTAAAGATTAAAAAAATAAAAGTAACAAAAATGTAGAAAGTGTTATAATTTGTTAAAACAAAACCAGTAAGTCCATTGTTTTAAAAAGGAAACGAATTGAAATATTTAATATAATTAAAAAAAAATTATTATTAAAAAAAGTTTTTCGGACCAACATTAATATTAAAGAATTATAATTTATGACATATATATGATCATCATTATTTCTAAATATCAACTCATTGCAGAATGGTTTATTTTTTAATATCTGCTATCCATAATATCTTTTTTCTACATTATTCCAGAAAATTTCCTCATTACACGCATATATGGTCAAATAGTGAAAGTAGTGGGTACAATGGCTATAGATCCCATATAGGAGAGGCCCTAAAATTGTATGCTTTTAAATAATTTTATAATTACTTTATTTTACAAAAAAAAAAAAAACCTTTATTAAAAAAATTAAAATATAATGCACCATTTTAATATAATATATACACATGTATAAAATTAAAACATATATTATACATCTAAATATAAATCTTTTGATAAATTTTTAAATTGACACTCTATGTTGTGACTACCTATTTTAATAAAAAAATTTTCGGAAATTCTTGAACCTATAAAATATTTTGTTCTTAAATTCCATATTAATCTAATATTACGCACTTATTATTATCAATTAATTAGTTTTTTTTTTGTGTGTGTGTAAGGTTAGAGCAAACTATGCATAATGCATTTTACTTTCAAACATTTGTTTATTTATCATTTAATCACAAATAATAGCAGGATTATGAAAACAATTTAAACAAATAATAAAATTTGAAATACTGATATATGTTAAAGTATATAGAAAAATCTTAGTGACAATTTTGATCATATTTTCTTTTTTCATATTAGATGTAACTTTTTATATTTATAAAAAATATTGAATGAAATATTCCTTTATTTTAAGTCCACTAGTAAAATGGAAATAAAGTTTACTTGAGAGACATTGTAATAGAATGAAAATATGTCCTAAAATTTAAAATTAAACTTATTCCGGCGTTCATGAAGGGGGGGGGGCACATTTTAAAAGCAGTTCTTGTTAGTGAGTACAGATTTCTGCTTTATTGTAATTATATTTTTACAATTGGTTTTCTTAAAAACAAACATTTTTAAACAAAATCTAATTGTAGTCATGAATTTTTTTTTTTGGTTTAAAATAAATATTTAACTTACAGATGTAATTAAATTACTGAAAATAATATTTTTTTTTCTAAAATGGTAAAACAAAAAAACATAATCAGAATTGCCTCAGACCAAATAATCTACCAATCAGATGATGCTATCAATTTCTTTGTATTATGATACAACCAATAGGTTATTATTAGTTTTCTTTACATCAAAAATTTGCATAATATTTGTATGAGTCTGTATGATACTGATATCTTCAGATTTTTTTAATTAATAATTTTAGTTCTGATTTCTACTCATCAAAAACATTGGGAACCAGTAAATTAACATGATAGATAACCCAAAATTTGTAAAGAAAAACAGAAGTAGTAGCAACATCAAAATAATGCCCCAAAATTAGTAGGATCTAAATTATAACAGATTAATATACTAAATTTAAAAAAGTAGAAACACTAAAAATAATTCCAGAGAAAAATGAAAACAAAGAAATTTAAAATGATAATTAAAATATGCTAAAAAAATATAAAAAAATAAATTTCAAACACTAATGACATTTTTGCCTAAGCGCATACAGATAATTTTGAATTAGTATTGAATGATCCAGCACAATGACTTAGATGATATTAGAATAAAGTTAATTAAACTTACACCAAAACAGAATAAAAATACACTTTTCCAAAAGAGAATGCTTAATCTTTTATTTATTTTGTTGTTGTTGTTGTTATTATTATTATTATTATTATTATTATTATTATTATTATTATTATTATTATTATTATTATTATTATTATTATTATTATTATTATTATTATTATTATTATTATTATTATTATTATTATTATTATTATTATTATTATTATTATTATTATTATTATTATTATTATTATTATTATTATTATTATTATTATTATTATTATTATTATTATTATTATTATTATTATTATTATTATTATTATTATTATTATTATTATTATTATTATTATTATTATTATTATTATTATTATTATTATTATTACGTTTCAAAGGAACTTTATTCACAAAGAAAACAAATGGTTACAATAGGTTACAGAGTTTATAGGTTTACAATACCTTTTTTTTTGTTAATAGAAAAAAAACACACATAGTAAAAATTATGTATAACATTGTTAAAAAAAAATGGAAACACACAAAAAAAATGGAAGCAACAAAAAAAAAATTGTATACAAAGAATGGTTGGATTAATAAAACTGAAGGAAAAACTTTACAATAGCAAAAATTAAACTGAAAAACAAATCTATTACAAATATAAATAGAATTAAAAAAAAATTCATTACATAAGCATATAAAAAATACATCATATTATTATTATGATAACTAAAAAAAGAAACAAAAAAATTATATACAAAGAATAAAAAATGGATCAATTAAACAAAAAAAGGGAACAAATCCCAGAATAATAAAAAACAAAACTGCAAAACTTTTTACAAAGATGAATAGAAGAAAAAAATATCTACCAGAGCATACAAAATAAAAAACATTCATTCTTTGAAGACAATATACAATGTTATAAATTTGAGGTGAGTCGCATTTGAGACCATGTGTCAATGTATGTTTGTGTTCCTGTTATTTTTTTATCTCTTTGTTGGATTTGTATTAATTTATTTTTAATTGTGTTTTGATGTCTTCTGGTATTTGTGTTTATACTAAAATTACATCTTGTGCACCAAAAGGCATAAAGAATAAATGTACTCGCCCTAATACTGGAAAATATACCTTTTTCATATGCCTGTAGCAAATATCTGATTGTTGTATTTTCCCATGTTGTGATATTGCAGATCATTTTGCGAGTGTTTTCAAGTCCTTGACAAGTGAATAGGAAGTGATTTATTGTTTCTGATTCTCGATGACAGATGGAACATATGTCATCTATGTTATGGTAGTATCTCTTATATTTTAAAAAATTTAATGTTGGAAGTGCTTCCAGATTTATTTTAATCAGGAAGTCAAAATATTTTGGTTCTAATGACCAATGTTTATATCTTTTAGTTAATTGCTTATTATTAATCGCCAATAGTGTTTCTGCTGTGTTTTGTATTCCTGGATAGATGAACTTGTATGTTTGCCAGTATTTATATTTAGTACCATCTGTTTGTATAGGAGGTATATTTGTATTCATTAGTGGTTTCAGAAGTGCTTTCCAATAACCTTTGTGTGGTGGTGGTGTGTCTGTTGGTGTCACTTTCATTGTATGTGATATTATTGGATATATTTTATTACAAGTTGCTATGATGTTTATTGTTTTCTGTATACGAAAAATGTGTAAGTTGTGTAAACCAAGTCTATTCAATGACAAAGGCAATTGTAGTTTTTTGATGGAAACAGATATTGTTTTTTTCCCCCACAGTAACTTTCTGCATAAAGTATAAATATTGTTAATGAAACCCTTTGTAAAAATCACAATCAGAGAGAAATAAATTATTCTGGTTATTACTAGCATATTAAACAGTGATATTTTGGCATATAGTGATAGATATGCCTTTTCCATTGAATTTATCAATTTCACAATCTTTTCCCTCAAATTATTTTGAATTTGTGTTCTCATTGCAATTGCACTGAGATAGAAAGGGAAACTTAAAAAAGGGCTAGGCTTTCCCTTGAAGTAATCTGTAATTGGACTTGAGGTATAAATCTTCCAGGCATAAGATTTTTGAACATTAACATTAAGGTTATATGTGTTTGAGTAATTGGCTATTATTTTTAAAAGTTTGGGTATCTGTTTCTTGCTCTTTAAGAAGACAGATATGTCATCCATGTAAGCAATGCATGGAACATAGGAGCCCAATTGTTGTATGTATATTCCATTTATTTTTTCTTCAATTTCCTTAATTAGTGGGTTGATATATATTGCAAATAGTAGTGAGCTTAGTGGAGATCCTTGTGGTATGGAGCAGTTTGGTACTATTGATGTAGCTGTTTTACCATTTAAAGTAAGGTATATTTCTCGGTTGAGTAACAAATTAGTGATTATGTAAATATAGGCTTTGGGGATTGTAGAGTTTATTAATAGTTCTACTAGCTTGTTTATTAATACATTATCAAAAGATGACTTTATATCTAACTGTACTACTACTGGTGCATACTTTTTATTAGTTCTTACTGTGTCTATGACCGTTTTACAGATGAATGCTGCCTGATTAACTGAAGAGCCTTTTTTGGCAAATTGGTGTTTGTATATAGTTGGGGTGATGTATGGCTCTATTCTGTCTTTGATGTCAGATTCAAGTATTTTAATGCCTAGTGAGCTCATCGATATTGGACGAAGATTTTCAAGTGTGGTTGGACTTTCTTGTTTTTTTAAAAAAGGGACTATTGATATAGGGTTTAGGTTTGGAATTTTATATACTTGTTTTGTAAGCAAATTTGCTATATTCACTAAATATTGCGTAGTGTGAGTTTCTAAGTGTGAAAAAACTCTTTTTGGGATCCCAGGCATACCTGGGTGGCTGGAATCTGGGATTTGGTCTATTTTTTGTTTGAATTCTATCTTTCCAAACACTATGTTCTCTTCTGCTGTTCCTAGAAAAAAAGGTGCTGGGTCAAAGGATTCACATGACTGTAATTTTTTTTTAAAGTAAGTATATATTGTATCTAGCATGAATTGACCACTTATTGTTTTGTTATTTTGTGATATTGCTGTTGGCACTCTATATTTAGGTGGCTGACTGAGGCACCATCTAATGTATTGTTTTGTCCATACATGCGTTTGTTTGAGATATAATCTTTTTTTCTTTAATGCTATATATTCTTTTAATTTGTCTTTTGCTAAATTATATGTTCTTTTAAGTGCTATTGTTCTGTCTTTATTATTGTCATTGTCTACTGTATTAATGATTGCTTTATGCAATTTTTCAACTAATGTATATAAACCTGTGGGTGTTGGTGCTCTTCTTGTAACATGCTGAATTGTGTGTGAAATAATGTTTATAAATGTTAGCCATGCTTGTGCGGGATCAATTTTTAGCTTATTAATTTTATTGAGGTGTATGTATATTTCAGAATATAGGAATTCTGTTGTTTGTGATGGGAGAAGGATCCTCATGGTTTTTCCTGTGTTAAAATATTTTTGTGTGATGAATTCTAGGTTTAAATCAATCATCAATGCAGCATGGTCTGACATGGGAGTATTAATTATTGAGAGATTGATCATGTGATAAAGTGAAGGTGAGTAGAACATTAAATCTATTAATGATGCAAATCTGCCATTGTTGAAAGAAATGGCTCCATCTGGCAGAAAACTCTCCCCACTGACTAAAGGGAAAGCGATCATGTGAAGCCATTTTCTTATGAAATTATCATATGTCATATTGAAATCCCCGAGGAGTAGAGATGGATGAGGTGAAGTAGCTAACCTAGTGTTTATAATTTGTATAATTGTGTTGATCATTTTTGTGTTAGGTGGAATGTATACATAGATTACATTTATTGCATTTGACAGATGTAAAAAAGTTATAATTATTATATGTGCATCCATATATAGTATTTTAAAACTCGAAAAAGGATTATTTTTACCTATTATTATTCCTGTGCCAGCTGATGGTGAGAAAGTGTCTGTGGAAAAAGTTGTAAAGCCTATATTATTTGTGTATAGTGCTGGGTTAGTTGTAGAACCACGATATATTTTTGTTTCGAGTATACCTAATATATGTGGTTGAATTATTTCATGCAACTTTTTCAATTGGTATATTTTCTCTATGGCGTTTAAACCTCTAATATTTAACGAACAAACTTTAAATTTCATGTTAGTATTTCTAATAAAAAAAACTTTTTTTTTCTACCTATTTAATTTTATCACTATTATATAAACTACCAAAAAAATAGTGAAAGAGAGGATTATATATGTTTGAAACAAAAAACATTTGTTTACCTGAAAATTTAAAAAAGAAAACAAAGGATTAACTGGGTCCCCATTTAACTAGCTAGTTAAATTTCCACTTTTATTTATTATTGTTTTACTATTGTGCTACTCGCTTTTATTTATTATTGTTTTACCATTGTGCGGTTCGCTTTTATTTTTTTTGTACAATGCGAACATGGCATACTTGCCTGATTAGAACTTAATTCTTCTTCCCCCGCGGAAACAAAGAGTTCCAAATCTTCTCTTTTTTTAAAATTTTTACTTTCTTGCTGAGATTTTTTGCGGGTGAGGGGAAATCACTATCGCTTTCATCTAAGCTAATATTCTGAGGTTTCCTGCCTCTCTTTGTTTTCTTGGATCTGCCTGGTTTTCTTCTGATTTCCAATGTGGAATCTGATACTGGGTCATAGGTGGAGGTAAGATAATCCATTACTTCCGGGGAAGTCTTGTTCAAGATAATATCTTGATTTATGTTCTCATTATTTTCTTTTGGGCTGTTATTTTTATTCTCATCTGGTGTTGGATTGTTATCAATTAGTTGATTTATCCGTGGGCATTGGTGCGTTGGAGATAATTTTAAATTGCAGTTTTTGCAATATAGTTTTGGACAATTGTGTATTAGATGGCCACGCTGTTTACAGTGAAAACACTGAGGCTTTAAACCATTGATCGACAGAAACAACATAGCTTCTTGATCTGTTACAAGTGATGGTATGTCTATTGGTTTAATATTTTCGTTAAGTTTTATTTTGAATTTATAGCTGTTTCTGCGTACCAGAACTGGTGTATTACTATAATACATAGGTTGGAAATCGAGTATTTGACCAAAAGGTTTTATCATTTTTATAAAATCTACTTTTTGATATCCTAGATACGCATTTTTAATTATACCTGTTACGATACTATTTCTGGTGGGGTCGATTGCTACCAGCGCATAATTATTTAAAGTCTTTTGATTATCTTTAAAATTGTTTCTTTGCATTTCTGTTTGGAATTCTATTATAACGTACCTAGAGTTCGGATGATCTGCTATACAGATAACATATGGCCATATTTTTTTCCTAGTAAATAGGTCAAAAAGCAATTCTTTTGGAAATTTAAATAGTGAACAATGCTGATCGGTTATAGCTAATATTATTGATCGATTTGTAAAAAAATGTTTAAATGTCAGACAGAGGTCTTTCGGCACTGTCGAATTAAACTGTTCCGATACTTTTTCTAAACTTGACTTGTCCCAGATAACTTCGTTCATACTTTCACATTCATTGTTGTTTGGAGTAAAAAGATCCAATTTGCTAATATCGTTCTCTGTCGATCGATGAAAACGCTATATTAAAACTTCATTGTTGCTTGTGGCGGTTGCTATTTTCTTGGTTCTATTTTGATCACTTTTG
>JAQFVV010007616.1:0-71568 GCA_028023455.1 Epiperipatus broadwayi | reverse complement strand
TATATATATGATCACTAGATGGAGCTTACCAATAGCTGTAAAAAAGCTTTGTTTTTATAAGTGCTGAAAAAGAAAGAAATTCAAAATCTCTATTATTGAACCTACCTCCAGACTAATTTGTTTCAAGCTTATGGCTCACCTCAGTGGAGGGCTGGTTTCTAGAAACTAGATCTAAAATACTAACTCAAAAGTCAGCACTTATAAAACATGTTTCTTTCAATTTGAAAGTCTGAACATTTTAGACATGTAAATGTCTTCAAATCCAGTTTTGCAAACCAGATAGCTATATGGGTCTGAATTCAACTCAGTTTCACCATATAGTAATATCCTCTGCAATATAGCATCACAAAAGCTATCAATGGTACACTTATAATAATTACTAAAACAAGTTATAAATTTCATAACTTGCTTTTAAGATTGCAATTTAAATGATCATTAGATGGAGCTTACCAATAGCTCTAAACAAGCTTTGTTTTTATAAGTGACAAAAGAGAAAGAATTCAAAATCTCTATCATTGACCCTACCTCCAGCCCAATTGGAGGGCTGGGTCTCTAGAAACTAGATCTAAAATAACTAACTCAAAAGTCAGCACTTATAAAACACTTTTCTATCAATTTGAAGGTCTGAACTTTCTGAACAGGTAAATGTATTCAAATCCAACTTGGCAAACCAGATAGTTATACAGGTCTAAATTCAGGTCAGTTTTACTCTTTATTTAAAGCCTATGCAATATATAGCATTGAAAAAACCTTCAAAAGTATACTTTTAATAATTAAAACATGTTATAAATTTCATAACTTGCTTTTAAGCTTGCCTTTTATGATCATTAGATGGAGTTTTATCAATAGCTCTAAACAAGCTTTGTTTACATAAGTGCCAAAAGAGATAGAATTCAAAATATCTATTGATTCTCCCTACTTCCAGACCAGCTGGTTTCAAGATTAATGGCTCATGTCAGTGAAGGGCTACGAGACTAGAAACTAGACTTAAAATACCAACTCAAAAGTCAGCTCTTATCAAACATATTTCTATCAATTTAAAAGCATGAATTTATGAAACATGTAAATGTCTTCAAACCCATCTTAACAAACTAGATAGCTATATGGGCCTGAATTCAGCTCAGTTTCACCTAATAGTAAAAGCCTCTGTAATATATAGCATTGTACCTTTGAAGGTTTTTGCAATGCTATATATTGCAGAGGCTTTTACTATATAGGGAAACTGAGCTGAATTCAGGCCCATATAGCTATCTAGTTTGTTAAGCTGAGTTTGAAGACATTTACATTTCTGATAATTGTTATGATATGATGAAGTTGACTTAACAATAAAAGTCAAAAAATGTTGAAAATATAGTACATTGCTTTATACATACACTGTGTAATTAGAAGGGATTTGAATTCAGACTTTCCAGCTCCCTTGATTATATTTATATTTAAATATTAAATACACTGTGTGTAAGTAACATCAATTGACAAACTTATTGTATTGTCTGCAATTATTACATGTTATAGTTTTATCAATATGTTTGCCTATGTAAGCTAAATTTACTATATCATACATATTTGTATATAATTTGTTATCAATAAAGATTTCTCATAAAAAATGTAATATCAACTCTATAAATAATCAATTATTTTTATATTTTAAAAAGTTTATAATATTGTAATTTTAACTGCAATTCATTATCAATACTTAGAGATTCCATTTATGTATTTATTGTTTATTTTATAATATATGTGTATATATACTATTTTGTAAACGTGATATAAAGGTGGTTTAAATGTGGCAGTATTAATATTTTCCTAGATTAGGATGTTATATTTTCTAATTCTCATTCTTTAATTTGATTTTTTTTCCCATATGTCATATCATCAGCCAGGAGGTGAACCCACAACAACTGTCTGCAACCAACTGCTTGCTTGCAAGGCGTCTGCGCTGACCACTTGGATAACAACGCTTGACTAGTTTGATATTGTTATGTACATTTTGGGTTACAAATGAATTTTTTTTTTCTGTTTTAAAATTGGAAAATAATATTACATTATATTTAATTGAATTAAATGTAGATGCTTTTATATACTACATTTTAATTAGTTTAATTCTAAAATTACAGATTTACAATGGATTTAGTTGTTTAGACTGGTATTCAAAAGAATATTTAAAGATTCTTTCTTATTAATTATGTATTAATGTTAACATAATTATGGTAGATTTAATACTTCTGACAATTTTGATATTTTACCTCATAATTCCTAGTTCTCATTTGGCTTTACTTATATGGAATTAAGATCTCAATTGAAAAAAAAAAAAAACATTTTCTTTTGCTTTGGAGCTAAACAATGAAGATGAAGCTTCTAAATAATATGTATATAATTCTATTTTAAACTTAAAAATTCAATACAAATAGAATGTCAGCAATTATGTTTCTTTTTCTAACTTGAATTTCTGACAATATGATTACTAAGTGATTATATATTTTAATTCTAATTGGTAATTTGCCTTGGAATTTATGTCTGCATGTAAAAGACAGATTTTTATTAAATTGGCATTTGTACCCATGTTATAAGTATGGTCGCATAATGCATTTATATATTTATATTTTTATTGAAGTCTCTTCAAAAACAAAACAATTTCATATAACACAGAGATACAGAGATATAACAAAATATGTCATTAATAAGCATTTATTCCTCATAAAGATCATAAATAAAAAATGTGAAATATTTTTTTTATTTTCTTTTACTGTCTAACTAAGTATAACAAGAAACTTATTCACTAATACACACACATATTTTCATATCATCATCATCATCATTATTTTTGACCACTATCAATTCATTGCAAAATGAATGTGTCTGCTAGTACAATCCATCTCTCTGACCTCTAGTTTTTTTTCTCCATATCATCCTGGTACATGACCTCATTTTATTCATACATTTACTATGCAATTTCTAGATCTTTTAGAATCTCCTGCAATTCAGTTTAAGATTTTAGCTGTCCATATATTTTCATCTCTTCTAGCAATATATCAATTCATACTTTATTGATATTTATGGTGTTAAATTTGCATGTTCCTCATTATTTATTTTAGTTTGGGAAAATAGTTATTGTATTCTATATCCCTTACAATACAATACCATGTAAAACTATATTAAAACATAAAACAGCTTATAAAAATCACATCTACACACTCAATGATTAAATAACCAATAGAGTGGCAGCAATCTGTTGGCTAGGTAGCTTTTATTTATTTTGTTGATTGTTGCCTTGACAACAGATTACTAATATAAACATTGACTGCAGTGATGTGATATAAGTATCATTATTTTCTTGTTTAACATTTATACTATTTTTAACTGTAATTATATTTCTGTAAATAATTTGAAAATGTGTCTTTTCAATGTATTATTTTTTTATTAAAAAATAATTTAAAATACAGGATATTAATTCATTTCCTAACAAATGTTTGCTACTGAAAACTCAATTACCAATTTTGTTTTAGAAAATATTTTTATATAATAAAAATGTATCTTTTACTGCTATTTTATTAAAACATTTAAAATGATTAGTAACAAATGATAGCATAATATGTTTGATATGTACCAATAAGATGACAAAATAAAATGGGTGGAAAGAGATGATTTTTTAACTCATATATTTTTGCTCTGATCCTTAAATTTAATTATCTGCATCTCCCTCCCCCAAATCAAGTACTGTAGTTATTTCAGTTAAACTTAAGTTTAACTTAATTATTTTCTGTAATAAATCCAGTCTGTCGTTTTTAATATTATGTATATATTTAAAATAAAAATTCATATAACATTATAACACTAGTCATAAAATGTAAACTTAACTAAAATTCGTCTACAATCATAGTTTCATCTATTAACAAATAAACCTTTTCAAGTGAAATTCAACTAAACATACAACCTATATACACCAATCAAAATAGCCTTCCCATCATTCACTTCAAAATGTAACTTCCTTTAACATCATCAAAGGATTTCTCTATGAGATTTATAACGTCAGATTCAAAGTATTTTAGCATCAAAATTTCTTTTACTCAGTGAATTCAAAAGAAAAGTAAAAGAAACATTGATGATAAAATATTTTAAATCTGAGGCCATCAATCTTGTGATGACATTGTTTGATGTTAAAGGCAGTTGTGTTTTGAAGTCAATAATGGGAAGAATATTTTGCTAGGTATATATAGATAGTACCAAACAAAATATTCTTTCCATCATATAGGAAGTGGCTGCAGAAATTAGTTTTGCTATTAACTGAAAGGAGACCCTTTTGATTCCTCTTGGAAGATTTAAAAGAACCAAGCAGGGCAAATTCCTAATGTCCACTCCATATGTTCTTGCCATTGCAGCTGTTATTACTGTCATTATTCATATAGTATGTGAACATGGATGGGCTTCACACCAACACCCACTAGTCAGCATGGTAAATTTATTGGCTTTTTACCTCTGAGTTTAAGATCAAGAAATACCATGATCATTGTCAGTTGCCTGATAAGGTAGAATGAAAGTATGTGTAAATGGTAAATATTTTTTCCAATAGATACATACAATTATGATAGATAAAAATAAATCATGGAATACCCAGGAGGATGTAAATTTACCAACCATGGCAGTAGTTGGGGATCAATGTCAGATTGCTAAGAATCCTCTGATTGTGGACCCAGGCTGTCATTTGATGGTGACTTTTATTTAGGTACCTAACACTTCAGATCACTTTAATGTGAAGGAAGATTGCAAGAATTAGAAGAAGAACTCTCTTATATTAAATGGGACATTATTTGACTTTGAGAAGTTAGAAGAAAAGGTGAAGAGACAATTGATTCAAACAGTGGACATGTACTCTAGTATAAAGGTATAAACATTGAATATACAAGTAGAGTAGGATTCATTATAAATAAAAAGTGGAATAACATTGTGGAGCTTGATAGTATATGGAACAGAGTGGCAAGATTAATTATACAAGTTAATAGCAGATACTACATGAAGATACTTCAGGTTTATGCCCCAACAACTTCTCATAGTGATTAATTAGTAAAGACTTTTATGTGGACATACAAAAGGCTTTTGATCTGTATAAACAACATTTTAAAATTGTTATGGGAGTCTTTAGTTCTAGAATTGGTAAACAAATGTAGTTATGGTAATAGAAATCAGAGTGGACATAGACTTGTGGTGTTTGCAGAAAAAACAACAACTTTATATTATGAATTCTTTTTTGAGAAAAATGTTAAAGAGAAATGGACATAGAAGCATCCAAATGAAAGTGCAGCAGCATTGGATTATATTTTGACTAACAGAAAATACATATTTTAAGATTGTAGTGTTTTTAATATATTTAACACAGGAAGTGATCAGTGATTACTAAAATGTAAGATACATTTTAAGCCAATAAACATCACATGATCACCATTTCTTATGAACAAGCCTTCTTGCATCCATTGATTACTCTAGATTGCTGTGTGTGGCAATACATATGGTGAGTTTTTCCTGTTTTAATGTAAGATATGTGTTAATGCAAAACTAGAGAGACAAAAATTATTAAGAAAAACAATATTTACAGTTGATATTCCTAATCTTCAGAAACATTCTAATAAATTGAAATAAGAACTTACAAACCAGTTTCAAGTATTATTAGATTTTGAACATAATTCAGATTTGAATGAAATTAATATGAAAATAACTGATACACTTTTAAAAACTGCAACAAAGATAGTTGGTAGAAAAAAGAAGCAATTGACTAATAAAATTTCTACTGAGACTAGACAATTTATTAAGAAAAAAAGGAATATGAAAATATACAAAAATGATGCATTAAAAAGGATTGAATACCTCGAATTTTGTAAGATGGTGCAGAAAAGAGTTGAAAAATTACATAAGAATATATAACTGTGAACTAGCAAGGAAAGCTTTAGAAGAGAATAAAAGTCTCAAGAATGTAAAACAACATTTTGGTATTAGTAGGTAATTTATATCTGCAATAAAAAAGAAATTATTACTAAAAAGAGAGATGACATCATGAAATGGGTCTAAAGACATTTATCAATAATTATATAGTTATAAAGAATAAGTACCTCCTATATCTATTATATTTTCTAAATTGCCCAGAATTTTAAATGAAGAAGTTAGACATGCAATTAAATTTATAAAGAAAGGAAAAGCTCCAGGTAATGATGGAATTATAATTGATGTATTAAAAGAAGCAGGTGAAGAAATAGAATTTTTTTACCAAAGTTATATACCAAATGTCTAAATAATAAAGATGAACCACTTGATTGAAAAAATGCAATATTAATATTTAAAAAGGTAATAAAAATATTAGAAATTAAAGGCCTATTACTTCCTTTTAGCAGATTTATACAAAAATTTTACCAAGATAATTACAACTCATCTACAGAGAACATTGGATTTCTATGGACCAAGAGAACAGACTGGATTTAAAAGTGATTTTAGTACAGGAGATCATATCCAGGTATTGAGAGAAGTTATAGAAATGATAAATGAATATGAATTGCCATTATGCTTTGGGTTTTTAGATTATGAAAAGGTATTTGATTCTATAAACATTTCTTCAATGATTAAAACATTGGATCATCAAGGTATAGATCCAGGATATTTTCATATTTTGAAGAATATTTATAAAAATGCAACAGCAACAATTAATTTACATAATGATACTAGGAAAGTTAACATTGAGAGGGGTGTAAGACAGGGGGACTTCATATCTCCAAAACGTTTTACAGCTCTGCAAGAAATATTTTGTTGATTAAATTGGAAAGAAGTGAAAGTAAATGTAGATTATTGAAGTTGTTTAGATTTTGCAGATGATGTAGTTGTTTTTGAAAATAATGCTTTAGAGCTGGAGGAAATGTTGAGGAGTTATTAGATGAAAGTGGGAAAGGAGGACTAAAGATAAATGGTAAAAAGACTAAAGTAATCTTTAATGGATTTACTCAAAATATAAAATAATAATTGATTATGATGAGTTAGAAGAAGTTAACAGCTACAAATACCTTAATCAGATTATTACTACAGATGGAAACATAATGGAAGAAATTAATCATAGAATTAAACTTGGTTGGATTGTTTTTGGTAGAAATAACTTGATACTTAAAAGAAATATGCCTATGTGTTTGAAAATGAAGATTTTTAATAAATGTGTTTTCCCAGTTATTACTTATGAATCTGAAATTTGGACACTTAATAGAAGAGCATTACAGAAAGTTCAGACTGCTACCAGACATATGGAGAGATGTATGCTGGGAGTAACAAGAAGAGATCAAAAATGCAATATATGGGTAAGAGAACAAACAAGTGTTACTGACCTCATTGAAAAAATAAACAATTGAAGTGGAGTTGAACTGGACATATTGCTAGAAGATATAATAATAGATGGACAATTGAAATCTTAAACTGGATTCTAAGAGATTGTAAAAAAACCTATAAAGAGACCACATATATGAGATGGATGGATGAAATAAGAAAGTGTGCAGAGCTGATGTGGAGAAGAGAAGTTAAAGATCAGAGAAGATGGATTGAACTTGGTGAGACCTCCATCCTGTAGTGGATTGATAATGGTTGATGATGATGATGACATATAGGTAGTATGTTTAATTTAATTTCCTTTGAAAAGGTATATTTTTTAATAGATGACACCATGGTTGTAAAAGAATTTTAGTAGGGTTTAGATTTTTTTGACTAGTATTATATATTAATTTTTTTTTATTTATTATTGCTAGTATAGTGAAAGGCAGTATTTAAGTTATATATATATTAAAACGAAGATTTGCACTGGTTAAATATATAAAATACATATTTTGCGGGTTCATCCATGTTAAAAACTTTTAATATTAATATACTGACATTTCGAATTGGTCACACAAGCCATCCACAGCGTTATAAAAGGTAGAAAGACGGTTGTAGAGGCGCTACAATCATTGATTTGAATAAAATGTTAAAATTCCACCAATAGCAAAAAATGTTAAATTGATTTTTCTAGTACCAGGATCATATCCAGATGTGATAATCTCTACCAATGCAAAATTAGAGAAGCCATTGAGATACTTAAAAGGCCAGATTGTATCAATAAGCGAGATGATACTTGTAAACTTCCTCCTATTTGGAAAGATTTTTTTAAAAAACATTCCTAAATTTAACATTTTTTGCTATTGGTGGAATTTTAACATTTTATTCAAATCAGTGATTGTAGCGCCTCTACAACCGTCTTTCTACTTTTTATAATTCTGTGGATGGCTTGTGTAACCAAGTCGAAACGTCAGTATATTAATATTAAAAGTTTTTAACACGGATGAACCTGCAAAATATGTATTATATATATATATATTCTAATGTCCATCTATTTAACATTTGTTCATTCACGTCTACATGTCAACCTTATTGACAGCATTAAACTTTATGCAATGTTTAAGTAGATTATAATCTTTTAGAATCTACATATCTTATAGATGATCATGGAGTCGTGTGTAATGGTTTTTATGTAGTTATATTTAAAAAATATGTAATCATATATTAGTTTGATATCGTTATATTGAAAATGTACTAATACGTATTTTTTTTAATGATAGCTAACTTCATATCTCCGTGAATAGTTGGGTTTCACACTTCTGATTTGAATCTAATAATTATAGTCTATAGTTGAAGGAATAAGCTGCTGAAAACTGTTTGTTATCTGAAGTTTGAAATAAATTAATTTGCTTAAAAGTAAGTTATATAAGCTTAAAACTATCTATTTTCTGTCTAGCATTCTGTTTTCCGAACTCAGAAGTTAATTTGCCCAGTTGCAAATAGTATTTTCTTAATAAACATCCTGATCTTTTAAATAGTTTTTTTTTTTAAACCCTGATTATCCATTGCTATTAACTAATACTTCTTTACTATGTAATTTTTTTATAAAAATATAATTTTAAATGTTAATATGTAATATACAGGGTATATAAGCACAGACATTCACATGACCCACTACTCTCCACTCTATCTCATAACACTGATACACTTGAACACCTATATGTTAAAAAGATAAACAATCACCAATATACGTATAAATATATACATATAAATAACTTACATTTTCAATTTTAGTGTTACATTTTTATTTACAACTGTCAAATTGACTCCACTCACAGGTTATCCCATAATAATTGCTACTAATCATTTACTAAACTGGAGATTGTCTGTATAACAGATATAAACTTTAAACCTCAATTAAAGGTTAATATATCTGATTTTTTATTTTATTTTTAAACATTATTTTTAATTTTTAAATAAACTAAATAAAAACAATATTTTTCCCGACTAATCAATTTCCATTTTATAAACATTGTTCGTATTCCCCTCTCCGCTATCCATGGAAAAAAATATTGATTTTTGCAATGAAAAACCTTCATGCATACAAAATAAAAAATCCATATAACAAAAGTAATATATACAGATAACATATACCAAAAATATTATCAGTTTTTAGTCTTAAACATTTCCAAATGTTTCTTATATTTCTATTTTAGGAGGGCAATGTTGCCTGAATATATAATATTTGAATAGTAGAAAATATTCAATATTTTGATAGTATTAAATACTTACATATTTTGGTTCATTTAATTTGTATTTTCATGACCATGGAGAATTATACCTAGATTAATTATTGACACGTAGTTCTTCCTATGAAATGGAAACATAATAAGATTATTATACTTTTAATCACTCTTTGGCTGCTTCTGGTCATTTGTGAATGTTTACCCACTATGTGATCTTATTTTATCTCTATAAATTCCTTAAATTGCTCTTTATTTTACAAGTGCTAAGAGATTAAAATTATTAAATTTCACTATACTTACTGTTTATTTATCTAATACATTATTTCCATTTTATGTATACTTCTTTTCATAAAAGTTCTTCTAAAAACACTCTGCCCATGACAGAAAACTATGTATGCTGCACGAATGAAACCAAACTATTTATTTTATTCCAATACCATCATACATTTTTATGGTCACCAACAGGGGACAGTTTGAGTTTGAAAATGAAATAATGACAGGATGTATTGATTAAAAGCACTAAGTTTTTTTTGTAATAATAAATCAGGTACTAACAACTGGAATGTTGAGGTAAGCAAAGCTAATATCTTTTTAACCTTTAAACAGTCAGCCCCTTTTCTATAACTTAATCTGTAATCTTCATTTCAACAATAGTAAATATGAAAAGCTTACACAAGTAATTCTAGAGTATTTAATGAATTAATGTCTCAGATACACTCACCAATATTATATATAAAATCAATAAATGCTTGAAGAAGTGAGAAGAAGTCTGATACATGCTGAAATCCTGAAGATTATGGTCTAAAAATTTTATATATAATATTGGTGAGTGTATCTGAGACATTTATTTATTTAATATTCTAGAATTACATGTGTAAGCTATTCATGTTTACCATTTTTTAAATGACGATTATTATAGATTAAGTTATACAAAAGTGGTTCATTGTTTAAAGGTCAAGAAGATGAAATTCTGAAGATGATGGTACTATTGTTTAATTTAACATTTTAATCATAACTTGAATGGAGCATAAGTTTTTTTGTATTGATACATACTTAGGAGCAAAGCTGTTGGAAACTTTTGTATCTTGAATTTAAGGAAATCTGTCCATATCTTTATACAATGAATAATAAATATATGTTTAATCTTTTATAATTCAGTGTCCTAAATCACTATCATAAACACCCTATATTCTATTCTCTTCAGGTTTTTTTCTTTTTAATTTATTTATCTTTTTATTTTATTTCCATTTCCCTTTTGTTAAACTTGGAACAACATTGCTCTTATTGAGTTCTATTTATTTTTCTTATGTGTGGTCCTCCTTTTTGTTCATTTTTATTTGCATCTTTTTATTAATTATATTTGATAATCACAATACTTATAAGTGTTTCAATATATCATGTATGACTTTCTGTTATTTTATTTCTTTATTTCTATTTTTGTCCTGAATGGAAGAAATAAAATTTAGTTAAATTTTACATCATTTGTAAGTGTTCTAATATGTCAGCTGTGTTTATTCTCACATTCTTTCACTCTATGTTGGTTGTTGTTCTGGAGAAATATATTTTTCTATCATGATTATATCAGATTAATCACATATCTTATATTCAGTTTCTCAATTAGCCTCCAAAATTTGGCATAATCCTTAATTATCATTGATTTAAAGTGAATGTTTTTTTTAATATTTGTGTTTGAGATTCTTTTATACTGTATGTATCAATTTTATATTTATCAACAATATACTAATTGAGTTTAGTTTTTTCAATATTTATTTATTTTTTGGATTCTTTGGTTTCTTCGTCATTGTGATACACCCTTTTATAAATTTCTGAAAAATTGTCTATTTTAGTAGTGATATATTCAAACATTTTTTAAAACATAATCAAGCTGGTAATTGTTAATATTATTCATTTTTATTACATTTTTTATAAAGAGAATTTAATAGTGCATTCATAAATTATCTATTCGTTCAATTCTGTTTGCATAATTTTGGCTTCAGTTTGACCTGTTTTGCTACTATCTTATTTTGATTAACCTATCTTATTATAACTTTACACTATTTGTTTAACCTGCTGATTTTTTGCCCATTCTTCTTTCTCATATATTATTTTAAATATAAAAGTATTATTAGTACTCTCTTTGATTTAATTTTTTTGTTTGACCAACATCTTTTCAATTTCAATGTTTTTATATATATATATATATATATATATATATATATATATATAGTACTGGACAACATTGTGTGTTCATTCAACAAGACCTAGAATCCAAGCAAACTATAGCAATCTAACATGTGCGAGATACACAGGTCTTGAACAATACTAAACACTAACCTAATTTCCCATGCTCCAGGGCCTCTGACTGTATGGGCAACACTTTAGAGGATACCAGAAAGCTTTCCTTTACTCCAGACCTGGCACAGAGAATAGGGTGAGCAAAGAGACTTGGAAATCAATAATATTCAATAATTAGCTTATGATTATTACAAAATATAATATTTGAAGGGTGGTGCAGACTCTTGCTTAATATTAATAATCAGATCCATAATGTTGTTCAAGGCAATGTTAAGCAAAGGGCATTTAATTAATAATACTAATAAAATATTTCATTCAATTTGAAATAACTTAACTTAATCAAACAGTTGCACTAGAGATTCGGGTAATGAATAACAAATACAAGACTACAGAGAAATGATCTAATATAAGTTTTATTAAATAATGAAATATGGTAATAAGCAAAATAGCTGTGTAGAATGTCTGTAATGGTGGTTACAAATTTGATTACAGTTTAATTTGCAATCACACACTTTATGGATGAAATTTAAATCATTGAATCTACATAAATACATAGACTCTTTGTGTTATTACATAAAATTACTAGTGCAATTACTACATATATAAAACAAGAATAGTTTGTGTCGTTGCTCATATATATGGTGGTGCAGTTAATATGCCAAGAACCAAATAAATTAATTAGGTAATCAAGAATACCTTGTAGTTTAATCCTCATTTAATATATTACAGATTTACACTAATGAGTTTTATTAGTCATTACATATATATGAACCAGAGTCCATGATATTTGATCTGAAAAGTGTGCAATATTTGGGAGGTCGTTCAGATGCATGGGAGTAAAATAACTCAGCATAAAAGAAGCTGTAATTCATAACATGACTTAGAAAATTAAATAGAATGGATGGCTAATAACATGCAATTATGACTGACAGAGAGCATTGCAGGTGGATAGACAATTCAATAACAATAATAAATGCCATATCACATTATCGCTCACAATCGCATACGGAGGCAGTCACTTAAAATGCTCTTGAGTGACTCAGAACTAAGATATTTATTTCTAACACTATTTTTATGTATCATTCTTCTTTAATTTAAGTTCAAACTACTTTGACCTATATATATCTTCTTACAAAAACAAAAGATAATATACACTACACTTAACAAATTTATCATAGCAGCCAACATTCAAATAATCTTTATAAAACTGATCTTTCTAAAACAAAGCTAACCCATTAGAATTATTTAATTTCCTATTCGTATAATAATAATTTCTTAAAGCAGCTACTTTGTGAGATACAGACTGATAGGGTAGTGTATATTATCTCTTGTTTTTGTAAGAATATATCTATCTATCTATCTATCTATCTATCTATCTATATATATATTCCATATCGTTACAATATATATATATATCAGAGTAGTTTGAGCTTAAATGAAAGAATAAAGGTTCATAAAAGTAGGGTTAGAAATAAATCCCGTAGTTCTGCTTTGTATATCCATGAAAAATATGCAGGCCACACTCTTAATTTTGATGAAACTAAGGTTGTCTTTTTTGAAAAAAAATGAAATAAAAAGAACAATTAAAGAATCTTTATTATTGAAAATTTATTATTTTGATGCAATTAACTTATTTAAAAGTTTTTTTAATATTAAGAGTGAATGGAAAGTAAATGGATTTGGGTATGATGTTGTTTTTACACTTGAGAAGTCTGCTTGTAGCAGTGAAACCATTGTTTGTGTTTTTGATTTTATTTTCTTTGCTAGTCTGGTTGAGTTTTAGATTTGGGGTAATTTTTAATTATATATATTTAAAAGAAGTATATATTTTTTTATTAATGAAAATACACATACAATTACAGTATAAATCTTTTTGGTATACATTTGCTTCAATTTGTTACACTTATTACAACAATCATCAGTAAATAATTTTTCAAATTATAAAATATACCCATTTGATATATTAGTTACAATTATTATGACAAATTAATTTCATGATTAGAGTGAGAAGCTCATCATTCAAACTTAGTCTGTAATTATTATGTAACTAGTTTTATATCAGAACAACTGGCTCTTCGTTTAGTGACATAGCAAGTGATCATTACGCAGTCCATATTTTGATGGCAGCAATCTTTGGTATTCTCCATCTATATGGACCATTTATTTTTTAACCTTGAATTAATATTTAATTAGCATGCCTGAGGATAGGCTCTTCATCCAGTGGCCTAAATTACCCCCAAGTGTCCCCAAAGAGCTTTTCCAGCATTAACAAGTGATCCCTGAACATAGTCATTTGAATAAATTTTTTATATATCTCCCACAGTTCCTTACATCCATGCTTAAAAAACAAAATAATTTTTAGTTAATCACATGGCATAAATCAGGAACAGTCCCTTTCTAATGGCAGCAAAAACACCACTCATTATAGCATTCTTGATTTTTAGAATTTTCATGTTAGCCGTCAGTACTCTGGTTATAATATTTTGTTTAGCCGGGCTCAAAAATGGACAAGTAGTAAAAATATGTCCATTTGTTTCATCTGCTATTTTACATAAGCTACATAGTGGTTCTAGTTTGGAGAATTTTCTACAATTTACCAACAAATGATTCATTGGCAAGGCTTTCAAATTAAGCTTTATGATAAAATCAATATGTTTGACTTCTAAGCAGCAAAATTTTAATTTCCTGATTAATAATCTGGTAAATAAATCAAGTCCAGTAGTTAATTCAGTAATGTTTGCATGCATGTATTTGTAAACTTGCCAGTAAGTGTTAGTATTATTAATAGCTAATTTGTTGACATATGCTAGCAGCTCTGTGGCCCACTTACTTTGTATGAGCCATGGATGTCAGACTCAATCTCATCGTGTAATGAGTCCACTGGCAATCTTGCATTCATCATCTTAAGCATTGATAGGGATTTCTGAATAGAAAAGGTGTTAAGATCATGCAATCCAAGACCATTCAATCTTTTGGTCTCTGTATCTTGGCTAAACTGATGGTTACTGTTTTCCTTTTCCACAAGATGCCAGTGCAGACCGAGTTCATTGCATAAAAATATAATTTTTATAGATAAGTTAATGCCATTTAGAAGGGATTTGAACTCAGATTTTAAGAGTCCCTACATCTATCCACTCCATTTATCCAACTGATACACATGTCCGCATATATATATATTAAAATGATAAATGATCTCCAATATATATATATATACTTCTTTCTGAACTAGCACTCAGTTTAAAAGTCTGAGTTTAAATATAAGTATTAAAATGGTTTAATTATTAATCTATCTCAAATATTTAATTCTTAGTTCACTTGCTTTAAGTTTATTATATTTTTCATCAGTTCTAAAGTTTAATGTTTTTATCATAATTTGCTTTTATATTTTTTAAAAAAAAAGAAAGAAGGGTAGAAAGAGGGGGATGACGACGCATTGTCTATATTTTCCTCATGTGGCTGCATGATTAATAAAATATATATTGATGAGCTGTACAATGTGTGACCATGATCTATTGTTATTTGTATATGTATGAGTAGTTAGTTATAGATATGTTTGGTTAACATTTAATGTAATTATCAAAACATTGGTTTTATTACTCATCATATTTTTATTTATATCCTTATTTTCTTTGTTTCCAGGTATTTGAGCTTAAATCATTATTGATAATATTAATAAAATCGAATAAGAAATAATTAAATTTGTAATAAAATACATGATTCATATAAAACAAATACAGGTTTATATTTAAAGTCTAAAAAAGTTTTTTTTTCTACTCACATATTAACAAAGAGACGGCCAAAACACATTAATGATCATTATTTATTAATTAAATAATAACGTTTGTATAATTGTAATTGTTTTATTTAAATTAAAACAACAAAAAAAAAAAACACATTAACTTATTAATCACTTAATCAAAATAGTTCTAACTTCTTAAAAATACATTTTAAAAAACAATAACATATACATTAAAACAATAAGGAAATAAGTATTATTTAAAAAAAAAAGAAATAAAAGTATATGGTGAAGAAAGAGTATATAAATAGATACTGAAATAAATAGGTAGATAGATGGAGATATATAAATAACTAAATGGTTATATACACCGACAGAAAGATCGATATATATATATATATTTTAATAGATAGGTAGATTATATATATATATCTGTTTGGAAAATAGATATTTAAATAAATGGACAAATAATGTATGTACATAATTCAACTACATGATTTACACACACGCGTATTTACACATGCAAATATGCAAATTTATTAAAATCTACGACCATTTTAACTCATTTTTATATACAATTGGGAATACCAATACTTCTTTTCTGATCTCTTATGTCAGTCGTGCTTTGACAAAGATACTCCGTATCAAAAGCTTGGCTTAGTAGGTAATAAATATTGTATTTATACTTAATTTTGTCGCCATAATTATTATCAACATACTCGTATGAAAATTACTTATTTAATACACTAATATTATATCACAATTCTATAGAAATATTAGAATATTTAAGCGACACATTCACTAAACGTGTAGATAGATAGATAAATAGATAGATAGATAGATAGATAGATAGATAGATAGATAGATAGATAGATAGATAGACAGACAGACAGATGATAGATAGATAGATAGATAGATAGATAGATAGATAGATAGATAGATAGATAGATAGATAGATAGATAGATAGATAGATAGATAGATAGATAGATAGATAGATAGATAGATAGATAGATAGATAAATAGATTATATGCTTATATATATATATATCTTGGTAAATTATAAAAAGTCAATCAGTGAACAGTTGGATATACAGAAAAGTAAAGCAACGAGAGATAGAGAAAGAGAGAGAAAATCAAGTTACTTCAATATGATTATTCATTTTTTACTACTAACACTTTTTTATGGCAGTAATATCAAAAAAATAAAATAAGAACTTATCAAATGTGCATTTTTTATATTAATTTTTTATTATTATGCTATTGATTTTTAAAAATAATTTTTTGACTATATTTTTTTTATTTCCTATTTTATTTTCTAAAAAAAATACCAAATATCTAAACTTGCATACTGGTATTTCAATGTTACACTAATTATATTTATTTATCTATTTTGTGATTGTAAAATTAGTACTTCTTTATTTTTATAATAAATACAATGGGTTTTTTTAAATATTTTTCAACATTACACATAGTTCAATTTCTTATTAAAGTTTTAATATATATATATATACAGACAGATAGATGTAGGTGGATGGATATATAAAGAAAAAACAGGCATATATATATATATATAGTAGATAAGTAAATAGATGCATATAGGTAAATATTGTTATTAAATCAGTTCCTTTGTTCCAGAGTCAGTATTAAGGATTTATGTGGATAATATATATGTGAGAATCATTCACTTATAATGTAAGATAATTAATGAAACTTGTACTTACGTCATTGTTTTCAAATTTAATTTACAATATGTAAACCTAATTTTTATGAATGATTCACTAATTAATTTGATCTTCCATAAAAATAATATTTTCATTCATCAAATATGATGCTACAGTTTTCTTAGATTTTATTTGCAAATTTATTAATGTACATAAAATATAAATAAATAAATATAGATAAAAGGTGTTTGCTGGATGGTTACATTAGATCCTAAGATCTAGGTGCAGTGCTCTCAGATCCAAAGCTCCTCACTGACGAAGGCCATAAGCCAGAAAATAGTCTGGGAATATTGGATGAGTAGGCACTAGATGGAGATTTTATGCACAAGCCTTCTGGCATCCATTGATTACTCTAGCTTGCTGTGTGTGACGATATATATAGTGCGTTTTGCCTGTTTTATATACATTACTAATAGTCTAGTAATTTCTCTTCAGCTACTAGCAAGAAAAAGAGTAAAATAACTATTCCATAGTTTACTTCTCCATTAATTCATATCAATTGATGTTTTATATGAGATATTATTAAAATATAAACCTTAAATAACATGGTTATAAAATTATGTGAATATATTTATAATATGAGCACATATAAAATTAAGTATTAGGTTGAATTTGTATCAACAATAAAATATTTTAATAATTAATTTCCTCGACAAAAAAATGAAATATAACATACAATTAATAAATATTTTTGAAATAGAAGTACTATTAACCCTTTCAACGATTATTATTTAATTGGCCGAATGAGTTAAAAATCAAAACTTGTAATTGGCCAACTCACAACTTTAACAAAATCTATTGTTAAAATAGATCACTTTTAATAATATAAATACGTTAGTTTCGTTTGTAAAAAGTATATTACTGAATTTTCAGATTACAAAAGCAAACGAAAGTCTTTTCAAAAATAAAATTTGATTTATAATTTAAAAAATATTCAATTGCGGTGAAATAAAAGTAACCGCTATTCAACCAACCAAAAAAGATTGCTGATGCAATCTTTTTTTTTTCACTTTAACGTTACGATCAATATGTAGCAATAAATAAATAATTCTTGGTAATATCTTAACTATTTTTCTAAAATAATTTGATTTTTAGTATTATTTTATCAATAATAATTTGTAATTCAATTCAAATATTGTTTAAAATGTTGTAAACATTCGTTTATCATTTTCATAATAAAAATCAAAACGAACGTAACTTTTTACTTTTTGGCAGCCATTTCCCTTTCTGACAGAAGTGGGACAGCCAATAAGATTCAAGAAAAGTTGGTGAGGAGGCAGTGCTTTGGTTTTGTTTGACATATATGATCATTTTTATTGATTTTTTACTTGTAAAATAACTCTGAAGAGGGCACCATCTTACAGAACTTTTGATTTTCTTTCGAATGACATATTATATGTATACGTGCGATAAAAAGTAGCCGATTTAGAGTGACATCAAATCTTCTCATTTTTAGACGAGTCATGCATTTTAAGCATTAATTATTATAATTTGATAATATAATCCCATTTGTTATTTTACCTAAATATTTATGTATTAGTGAAAAGAAATTAAGTAGGTTAATAGTAGTATTTTTATTCAAGTACATATTTAACATATTTTGTCTTACTTGGCTTTTTCTTTTATTTTTAAACCTCTCAAATCAATTCATGTTTTTTGGTACATGTGGTGAAAATTTTTTAAAATGCTCAGTTTCATCTTTGTATAAAATCTTCATTTTACTCTAAAACTCAATAAATTTGATTTGATATCTTATTAATTTAACATTACAAACAGAATATATTTTAAAAAACCATATTTGAATTTTGCAAATATTAAAAAATTAGTTGTAGATTAAAACAAAGGATGCAAAATATCATATTATGAAGTTAAAGTAAAAAATCTTAGGAAAATAAACAAATTCTGTATATTTAACTGTGGACAAATGTATGCGGAATTATGATAAATCTACCAAATTCTGCATTAAAATCTATCATTTAGCTTATAATTATTTTAGTATTAATATTCTAATACCACATCAATTCTGACAGACAAATAATGAGTATGATCAAACTTTGTATGATTTTCTTTATTATCTATTACAGTCAAGTTTATTAACTTTTAATTTCAAAAATAAAATAGAAATAAATAAAATAAAAGTGTATATGGGTATTATTTTTGTTTTAAATAACTGTTAACAAATTAGTGTCTAAAAATAATCATAAATATTTAATAAATAAGCAAAAAATAGTTTATTTATTTCCAATATTGTGCATGAAACCAAAACTATAGTGAATAAATAAATTGGAAGTGTGGATTTTTATGGCTAACAGTAGAGTGAAACTTTTATATTTTCTGATTGACTGTAACATACTTTTTGAATCAACATATCATTAAAAGAAGGCAAATAGAAACTGCATTTTTTTTAAAAAATGTACATTAATATCAGTTACTATGATAGTGAAGCAGCAATCTAAGCAGCAAAACTACCTTACTATTTTTGATATAACCAAACCATAGATAACTATTTATATCAGTCTTTTCTTTGCATACATTTTATTCTATATGAATACAGCCAAATAAATGCCCTTCCTTATTACAGTGTAAAGCTGTATAGCAATAAAAATGTAATTTAAAAATACATATTAATCTTAATTATACATCTAATAATATTAGTGTGGATCAGCAGTTTAATAAATACTTTAGAAACCAAAATTATCACAAAGTTTCAAAGTTTGAAAATAAATACATTATTATGTAATTAATTTCAAATAGATTATTTAAAACTTTTGATAAATATTTTATGGTAATATTGCATTTTATGCATGAATTCCAATTAGATTTATACTTATTTATGCATGAATTTCAATTTGTTTTATATTTACTTAAATATTCTTCACAAATATAAAAGTAATGGAAAACTATTCAGGAAAGTTTAAATTTAATAAAATATTATCCAAGTATTGTTTTTAGCTAAATTAGTTGAAAACAATGCTTAGATAGTATTTAATTAAATTTTAAACTTTCCTGAATAGTTTTCCATTACTATTATTATCACACTTAAAATTGAAGACAGGAAATATTTTATTAAATGTTCACACATATTTTTTCTTAAATTGATGGTTATAAAGTTTACTATTAATTGTGCCCTTACAGCTTTTAATATAAAGGTGCCCATTTCATTGACTTTTAATGCACGATCTTTTGCATTAAAAGTATACTATTAGTAGATAACTTTTATCCATAAAAATAAGAGTGGTATTCTTTTAGTGGACTTTTTAAAGTTTGGCAGTACATGTTGAAAGTATTTTATATCACAAACGGACATTGTGTTTTCACATTTCAAAAAATAAAGGTTTTTAAAAATATATATGATAAATAAAAAAATATATATAATACTGTTCAAAGTTAAATAATAAAACTATTATTTCTTATTTTAGAATCTTCTTAATCTGGCTGATATGAGATTAGGAAGTTAATGTGTCTGTTGATTTTAGATATGGCATTGTAGTTATGCCATGTTAGATTACTCTTCCACATCTATCTGTAGTGATAACTCTATAAGGCTTTTTTTAACACTAAAACTTCAAACTAGTGATTCTTGATTTTTTAATTTAAAAAAAATCTCAAGAATATCAATATTTTCCAGGCAGTTTGGTAAAGATCAAATTCTTACTTTATGTGTTTAACCCTACCCCCACTTTTTGATTGTTTTCATTCTTTGTAATTTTGTTTCCACAAAATTTATAATATTAGTTCAATATTTTTTTTGAATAACAAAAAATATACATTTTGTGTAGTTTATTGCATATTTCTGATTACTTTTACAAATAATTGTGTAATAATTATTTAAAACTCCAAAAACACATGGATACACTTTGATTTTATTTGTATATGTTTTATTTTTAAAATAAGAGTTCATAAATTTGGATGTAATATGCAAAGAAAACTATGGTAATTAAGATTATTACACATTTTGAGAGTTATTATATAACACAATTATTTATCATTACTGACAATGTGTTAAAATTGTTTAAGATATTTGAAAAATTATAAAAGGACTTTTTAAATTTTAAAGCAAAATTTTATAGATTCATCAGAGATTAATATTTATTCACTCACATTTTAAAAATAAATATCAATGAAAGAAGATGTTTGTGATTTTCTCAGGTCCCTCCAGTCTTCAATATTTGCAAAGTTCAAATATGATTTTTTTTGAAATGTTTTTCATTTGTAAACTTAAATTTTTGAAAAATCAAGTTCACTTTATTGAGTTTTAGTGTAGAATTAAGTTTTATGCTAAATTCAAAGATTGAACAAAGGCAAAAACTATCACTGAAAATAATAATAAAAAATGTTAATATGTTAAGGAGTTAATAACAAACAATTGATTTTTTGGATTGTGAATCCAATTGCATTTACAACATTTACATCTTGATTTTTCATTATTTTATATTTCATAGAATATTAATGTTTGACAAAAAGAAAAATAGCACATTATTACTACTGCTATTACTGCTACTGCTGCTACAAGTGCTACTGCTATTTCTACTGCTATTGCTAGTACTGCTACTACTGCTACTATTATTATTATTATTATTATTATTATTATTATTATTATTATTATTATTATTATTATTATTTTAAAGCATACCAAAAATATGAAGATTTTAAGTGTTTTTTTACCATCATAATATATTTAAATACAAGTATAAATAGTATACTTGGAATTTAGATGTAATATAGAGGACTTGAGTGGATGGCTGAAGATTGCTTGAAAGATTGTTCTCAAATCCTGTATATTACATCATAATATAAGTAATTAGATATTTTATTTTTCTTTCTTTTTTTATGATTTGATTTCTATTTTTCTATATCATATGATTTAAACTTTCTTAATCATTTTAACAATTCTATTTTTTATATCAAAACTTTATTCTAATATTTTTGAATGTCCTTTAGTAATCATCAGAGATACAATATCCAAATATATAGTTATATAATTAATACATTTTATACACATATTCATATACATAATTAAATACACAAATAAAACATACATTTTAACCTAACAATTATACATAATCATTTCCCATTTTATTACTTCTATCCACATTTATTTTATATTTATTTTATTTTTAGAATTATTAATTATAATTTTAATTTAAAAAAACATTAATCTTTTATTCTACTATTTAATATACATTATTGTCATTTTACTTATATTTTTAATCAAATTCTAAACTTTTTTTTATTTTTATGAAATATTTTATAATTAACTATTAATATTTCTTCTGAATAATTATTAAACAAAATACATGTGGTTTCAATATTTAGCTTGAATCAGTCATTAAAAACATTTTTTCTGGAATTGTACATTATAAAATATTAAAAAGAAATTTCGACCATGATTAAAAAGCACAAAGGTTCTAGAACTTGATTAATATTAACAACTGATAAGATTATCAATAGATATGTGATTGGATAAATTGTCTTATTTTAATCTTTAAAAGACATGCCATTAAGGGATTCGATGTTATACTCGCCTAATAGAACAGCATGTTCGATGACATGATCCTTGAAAAAAGAGTGTTTGACGGGTGAAATAGAAATAAGCAATTGTATTGGAGAGATAACACTAAATTATATATTAATAAGTGTTACAATATGGCCCTAATATAAGTTATGAAATATTTGAAAAATATAAAATTGAGCCCTCCTATGCATGTAGAAAAACATGATGTTCTGATGAATAGATGTGAAGAAAGACCATCAGACATATACTTTTATTGCAGAATGAAATATTCAATTTATTTGTCAAACTGATAAACTACATATATAATGTTGAAAAATGCTATTTTTAATTATATATATATATATAATATGATTATAAACAATACTATATAAAAATGGGCCATGCTTATTTACGTTTGAAATGAGGTGGAATTGAGTCTAATATCAGTAAATTATATATATATATATAATTATTGATCATCCGTAACAATTGAGAGTTTAATTTATTTCCATTCTATTTAAATTTCTTCGAAGTTAAATTTATTTACATTAAACAGGCAAACGTAATTTGTTTTAAACGTTATTGTATATAGAATTTTGGATATGGAGAAGTCTTATATAAATAATATGGTGAATATTTTTATATTTTAATTTGAATGAAATTAACGTTAATATTCTTGAACAGTTATGGAATATCCAAAAGAGAATTGAAGGATTAAAATACCAATTACCACTTTTAAATAAATGTAAGCAGAATGGGGTAATGCATACGTCATGTAAGTTCGGAATTAATAACGTGAAAATTTATAAAAATAAAGGTTTAGGTAATAAAATTTAAGTGACAATTTTAAATTGGTTTTTCAAAGAAAAATATGTTGAAATTGTTTATAATATTAAAAAATATATTAGGCAGAAATATATATTTTAAAAAAATATATCTGAAGATTTATTTGAGTGTTTAAAGATCAATTTGTTGGGTCATAATGTTAAATTAAGAAATAGACTTTGGAAGAAATATGATTGTAAATGGAAATGGTTATGTTACAAAAAAAAACTTTTAAAAGTGGATTAAATAATATGTACCCTAAAAGTGAATGGAGTAAAAAAGTAGAAATAATTTTAGAAATGTATCTAATGTGGAATTTGATAATGAAGAGTCAAATGTTTTAAATAAAGGAATTAAGTATGTATCGTTTGTAAATAGTTATGTTCAAAAGGCAACTATTGTAAGTGTGGAAGCAGCAAATATAAAGAGTTATTTAAAAGTTGAAATATACAGTCAAAACTTAATAATGTTGTAAATAAAAGAGATAAATATAATAAGAAGGAATGGAAAGAAAAGGCTACAATATATAAAATTGTTGAGAAGGTAAAGAAAAAAAGTTTAACAGTAACAAGAGAAGATAAAGATTCACGATTTGTAATTTTAAATGTGTTGGACTATGAGAGAAAAATACATGAAGATATGGGTAAACAAGGATATAAAAGTTTAAGTTAAGATCATGTAAATAATATTAAAACAAGATAGAAAAAGATAAAAGAAAATAATAGGTTTTTAATTAAAAGTTTTTAAATGTATATATAATAATATATATATAATATATATATATATATATATATATATATATATATATATATATATATATATATATATATATATATATATATATATATATATATATATTTAAGATAAGGTAAAAAAAAAGAAAATTTTGGTTATGGATATATTTTGTAATTTTTAATTAATTTAATTTTTTTTTTTTTTTGGAATATGTGATATTTATTGTATATATATATATATTATTTTAGTGTGCCTTGAAAAAGACTATAAAAAATTGTCGAAATGTTGGATTTTTTTTTCATGATTATAGTCATAAAAAATCAAGTTTTAAAAAGAAGGAGTTAGTTTGTTTTATTTTTATATTATACATAAATTATTGTTGAATTACATGAAAATGAAAAATTTAATTAATGAAAAGGAATATAAATGTTTATTTTGTACAAGTTTTGAGCATCCATATATCGTAAAGAAGATTAAAACACAGAAAGAAAATGTTCCAATTAAGAATAATTTTGGATTTTAATAATTATATACATGTAATTTTATAAATAAAAAGATTTCTAACATGATTTAATTTGGTAAATATTGTATAAAAAATTCTGAACAAATTATTAATAAGTTAAAGAATATTAAATTAAATAGAAATGGAATGATTGCATCATTTGATATCGAGAAAATGTACCAAAGTGTACCTAGAAAGGATAGTATACAAATAGTTATGAATAAATTAAAAATATGTAATGTTTTGTCAGAGTATTGGATATATATTATTTATGGAACATTATTAATGGTAGATAAGGCTTTGTATTTTAAATATAAGGAAAAATTTCAGAGTATAGGAAAGGGATGGGTTATGGGGTGGGTAATAAATGGGATATTACCATCAGTAGTTGTAAGTAGTATAGAGGAGGGGTAGTAGAACAGTTTATAAAGAATAAGATAATTATAGAATATTAGAGATTTGTAGATGATATTATTGTTCTTGGAAATGATAAAAGTATTGACAAGATTTTTAATGAATTGAATAATAATAAATATAAAATTAGGTTTAGAGTGGAGAATGAGTACATTTAAAGATCAGCCTTTCAAGTTATTGTGCATGTGCTTTTATGAGTGTTAATGATAAATGAATACTTTCATTCCCAACATGAGATATAGTATTTATGAAAGAATAAAATGAATCCACTTATTCTTTCCAACCCAAATGCTTATATATGGGAAAATGTTAAGTACTGAAAATGAAAGCGTGAGGATAAATGGATTATAATACTTAGATATTTTTTGTGAAAAGAGGAATGATGAATGAAATAATTATAAAGCATTATATTAAAGATAAAAAAATTAGAGGTTTAATTGATCTAATAATGCCAAAAAGTGGGGTTTTTAAAGGGATTTAACTTAAAGAATGATGAACTTACATTAGATAAGAAAGAGCATTTGAGAAAAAATTAGAAGTAGAGCATGATTATGTTAAAATAGGATATAAAAGAAAGGTAATTAAAACAATTTTTAGAAATCAAAATATAAATAGTAGAAATAAGTATGATAAGAATAAATATAAACATTGTAAGTGGATGTCTATTCTGCATTCAAGGAATGTGTATAACAAGTTAGTAAGAGAACAATTACCAGATGATGTAAGGATAGTTTGAGAAAATAGTAAGTCTTTGGGTAGATGGTTATGCAATACAAATCAAATAGACAGTATAAAATATAAAAGAATGATTTATGAAATTGAATGTGGTAGTTGTAATAAGAGTTATATATATATATATATATATATATATATATATATATATATATATATATATATATATATATATATATATATATATATATATATATATATATATATATATATATATATATAGGATAGATAGGATGAATGATAAGTGATAGAGGGAAGAAGCATGATAGAGTGAATAATAGAAAAGGTATTAGTTCAGGTCCATATATACATTATTTAGATACCCGTTATAAAATGGAATGGGGGAAGAATAAAATGTGAAAGATTATCGAAAAAAGATATGTTATGAAACTTTATACAGTCAGAAAAATTTGGATAGATGTGTAAATGTAGTTAAAGATCCAGCAAAATTAGGTGAAAATGGTATTAGTAGATAATTGGAAGATTTAAAAATTATGGTAAAAAAGTCAGGGTTGAATTGTGAATGAGGATTTATAAAAGAGGAGGGGAAGTAAAATATTTATTTATTTATGTAGGTGTATTAAAATGTACATATTTATATAGTTTTATGTTACCATTATTGTTATTATTTTTATGTATGTTTATTTTTTATTTTATGCCATTTGTTTAAGCATTTATATGTGTAATGTTAATTATATTGTTGAAGATAAAATAATGTCTAATAGGTGGAGTAAATGTAGTTAATAAGTCATATGATGTATAAAACTTTATATCTTGAAAAGATCTCAATAAGAGATGAAAGCTGAATTAATAATTAAATAATTGTAAATATAATTAGTTGTTTGTTTCAATTTTATTTAGATTGATTATTATATATAGACCAATAAATAGTCATTTTTAAACATTTCAAACCAGCCCCTTGTTATTCATTATTATGTAGACAATAAACCTGATTTTGCACAATGGTAAGTAGCTCATAAATTTAAATCACATGATAATATGAAATTGCTCACCCAATCTATGAATCTATAATCTATAGTCAAGGTAATTTCTATAAGCAAAAGATGGATTTCACTTTTACTCCACTATAATCCAAGTATAAATTTCTTGCCTACATTAAGATGTTAAAGCAATGTGAAAAAACAAATCAATCTTTTACTTATAAATATTAATTTCACCACAGATATAATTCATGCTTTGGGTAAGCATTGGCTGCTGTAATGTGATTTATATTTATAAACCACCTACCATTAATGCAAAATTGCATTTATCATTTAAATAATAATGAAAAGCAGGGGTTTGAATATTTAAAAATACTAAATTATTAATCAACTTTTACAAGAGTTTATTTACATCTTTAATGAGATTTATTTATACTTATTAGAATATAAAAATCTCACTCTTTCTCAGATAATGTTTCAACCTTCTTGTTATATTAACATCGTAGACCAGAATAAAAGAGTGGCCGTCTTTTCTTTTACTCATTGAAGCTATCTTGATATCAGTCAGACTGAAGGTTTAAGGTTTGGATAAGCTTTGGCTGTTATCATGTGATATATAATTAGCAGAGGCAAAACTGTTTGAAAAATATATTTATATTTCTGCGTGAAAATTTTTCATAAATTTTGTTGTAATTATTTTCATTCACATTTACTACTAAATAACCTTTATTTAGCAGACAATGTGTTTTGGATGTTTTATGTGAGCTTGTTTTCATTTAAATGTTATGATTTTTTTATAAAATTTGTGGCCTTTTTTTTATTAGAATTTCCTTCATAGTTAAAATAATTCTCCTAATTTATACAGACATAGTAGCACGTAGAAATGCTTTGTAGTTAAACCTTATAGATGAGGCAAGGATATAATATAAATAATAGCTTAATAGTTACAATATTACGATATTGTATTCTTAGAGTTAATTTCCAAACTACACAACAAATTAAAATGAATTTGAATATAAGGAAGTATACTTAAATATCCCCAATAATAGCTATAATTATGATACGCATTGCGAATAAGGCCATTTTTTTTAAATAACATGTCTATCTTTTCTATATAAATATTTGAACATTTACATGTTTAAAATTGCAAGTGCTAAGAAAAGAGATAAAATAATAAATGAATTAGTTATAAAGTTGTATATTTAGATTTTAGCAGAAGAATGACCAATTTTGGTTTTTCGCAAGAAACTTAAAAAAAACATACTAATTAATTTTATTTCTTAATAAATTAAATTTAAGCAAATTATACCTTTAATTATAACATAGGACTCAATTATTACTTTTATAAATAAGATATTTAGAAATACATAAGGAATTCGAACTCAGACTTTCACACGACCCCCAACTTTCTATGCCATCTCATATTGCTGACCCATTTGATCACATATATGTTAAAAAGATAAATAATCACCAATATATGTATTTCATGCTAAACCAGCAACCATCAGGTCATCCAGATTGCTATCTCCACACATATATACAATCAATGCTCAGCTTTATATTAAGATAGCCAATCTTCATACTTTAATGGACAGGCTGCAAACTACTCCAACCCACAACTCTTCAGTCGTCCATTTCATTGAAAATCTGATATTTAGAAATGCAAAAAGTTAAGTTATAATGACAGTTATGCTTAAACATATAAAAATATTAACATTATATATATACGTAAAATCCGATAGATAAATGTAATAATTAAATACTCTGCAATAAATTCTACAATATTCAATATACCAACAAAAAATCAATAATAGCTATAGCCAGTTTATGACAGTGTACACCATGATGAGTAATTACTTAGGATGGCTATATTGACATAATCTGACTGAAAGTATTATGGATTTTTTTTATATTGGTATATAGAATATTGTAGAGGTTATCCCATAGTATTTTGATTAATGCCTACATAAACTGTTTCGTGTAAGTTGAAAGTATTAAAAATGTATTAATATATATACCTGTACTATTATTTTGAATAAAGTATCATATTCATTTGATTTTTTAATTGCATTAATGTAAATAAAATTTTGAATTTGTTTATTAAATAATTTGTCTTTGTATTTCAAAATTATATCACTTTTCATTATTTATGTTGGTTACATTCTAAAGATAAGCACGTTGACACACATATATTTTAATTTATTTAGAAACCTGAAAATAATATTCTATAAATTTATTTGTTTATTATACTTCGGGAAGTGTTTTTTTTTTTAAAAAAAAGCTTTTTTTTTTTTCCTATGTCAAATGCGTTGACCGCGCAGCGAACCTGAGCCTGCTTGGAAGGCTGCTATGCTAACCACTAGGCCATCAACGCTTGACGATTTTGGGATTTTTAAAGAAATAATATTAAGAAAAAACAAATGTAATTACTTAGTCATGATGTTTTATTAACTTGTTATAAATATATCTACCCATATTCAGATTAAATATTGTTCTAAATATTAGACAAGTTTAAATACTTATCTTAATTTAGGGTGGTTAATTAAAGAAATTCATATATGGCTGATACCTAGGATAATTAGTTTATTATGAAATAGAGTGGGATGGAATAAAATTTAGTATCCCTTTATGGAAGAAATTACATCAGTGTCTGAATATACCTAAATTTATGCATAGTCCACTGTCCTAAATCACATTATTGATCTCTAAAATTAAAAAGAAAAAAATAACTTATTAATAAGGCCAGTAGTATTAAATTTGTCAAAGTATATAAGCAACAATATATAATTGGAAGAGCATCTTAAATAGTTGTCGAAAAATAAATAACAGGGCAGCTACTATTTCGGTTTAATGAATATTGATAACAGAGTTTCATGATTAAGAGGAAAAAAAGTTATTTTTTTTAACATATTTGCGATTGTGAATTATATATATATATATATGGTAAGCTCTATAGAAATATATAGCTTTAATTGAACAATTAATATTTAATTTTAATTTGAGTTTTAATGATGTAATTAAAAATAATTTGATTTGATCATGTATAAAATAGATTCTAATTATCAACAGTCTTATATTTTGTTCAGAAGAAAAGTTTGCTATTTATACCTTGAAGCATTAGAGAATATCCATTTATCTGAAATAATTCACCTGTTGTGCTATTTGAAGTACAGAAATAATTATTTCAAAAATATTAGTTACTTGTTTTATCCTCAGGTTTTGTTTTTTTTTTTTGCTTATTCACTTATGCAGTAAATAAGTTTGTCTTATTTGTATATAATAAAAAATTCTGTAATATAAGAATGTTATATTAATTTTGTATCTAATCAATTTAAAATTAAAACATCTTATATATTTAAATAATAATAATAATAATAATAATAATAATAATAATAATAATAATAATAATAATAATAATAATAATAATAATAATAATAATAATAATAATAATAATAATAATAATAATAATAATAATTCAATTTAATTCCTTATTTATTTAATGTATATATCAACAGCATTTAGCCAATTATAGATTGCACAGTAAGTTAATTATTATATAAAAATCTTAATATGCATTAAAACAAAAACAAAATAATAATAATAAAATAGAAAAAAAACATTAAAGTAAACAAATAAGTAAAAAGGTAATATATGTTAAGATTTGACTCCCCTACTTTTCTGCTGTATTAAAAATGATTCAATCACATCTTTGTGGATTTTATACTTGATAATACTTAAGCATATGATATTTTAAGAGTATGGAAAAATAAAAGAAAACTAGTAGTTATAGAAAACAACTAATAGGTCACTCTTTCAGAATTGAATGAATAACATTTTTAAATTTCAGAGCATTAATTAGCCTAAGTTCTGGATTCACCCAAGTAGAATCTAGAGTTGCAAATAACACATTTTTATACTAAAACAAAATGTTGTCTCATAAACAATCTGACAAGCATATTAATTAATAATGCATTATGTTTTAAGGGGATGTTAATAATCTTAATTTATGGAGGTTTACTTAAAAAGAAGAAAGAAATGATTTTAAGAAATTCAGCTTGTCAGGTTGCTTGAGATTGGCATATTAATAATAAAAACATACATATAAAATCAAATAATAAATAACTATAAATAAATGACCGCACCAAAGTTAAAGAAAGTTAGAGCATATGAGATAGGATTAGATTTATAAAATATTGTTTAAGAGTGATTTACATATTAGAAAGGGCTAAAGTTAAATAATACATTAGGAGAAATCTTGAGAGTAGAGTTTGAGATTAAATAGGCTAGATTTATTTTTAGGTGGTGATATAAAAATCATTAGTTACCTTGCACAATTCTTAAGAGTCTGTTTTAAAAGTCAGCTCATCATGACAATTGAAAGGACCCATGCAAGTTCTTATGTGAATAGAATGGTCATGTGTATATGTTATGGGATGTTACATATATATATATATATATATATATATATATATAACTATAACAACCCATGAAAAATTTTACAAACATATTTAAATAATAATTAAACTGCCCTTTAGCTGCCAAGTTCAATAGCTTTTTACAATAAGAGAGTGGCCAACTCTTACTGTCTTTTAGATCTTTTTGTGTACAGCCATCCAATATATATATATATATATATATATATATATATATATATATATATAAAACCAAGTGATAAATCACATGACCTATATAGCTTGTAATTACCAATATGTAATGAAGAGCAAATATAATAATAAGCTTGTTTAAAAATATTTGCTCTTTATTACATATTGGTAGTTACAAGCTATATAGGTCAAGTGATTCATTACTTGGTTTTATTATTATTATAATTTTGGTTATTGAAGGTTTGGCTATATTAACTTGCTAAGGCTATTGATATATAGAGTGTCTGAATTTAGTTCAGGCCCACATAGCTATTTCAGTTGGAAATCTGAATTTGAAGATATTAGATGTCTGAAAGGTTCAGATATTCTTCTTGGTTAGAGTTGGTATTTTTGAATCTGATATCTTAGCTCCCCATTGAAGATAGCCATACCTCAAAGCTGATCTGAAGATGGGACAATCATACATAAAAACTTGAATGCTTTCTCTTATAGAATTTATCTTAAAAAAATAAATAATAATAAAATCAGCTTGTTTAGAAATATTTGCTCTTTATTATATATTGATAATTACAAGCTATATAGGTCATGTGATTCATCACTTGGTTTTATTACTATTATAATTACCGTTATTGAAGCTTTGTCTATATTAAATTTCTAAGGTTATTAATATATAGAGTATCTGAATTTAGTTCAGGCCCGCATAGCTATTTCAGTTGGAAATCTGAATTTAAAGACCTTAGATATCTGAAAGTTTCAGATCTTCTTCTTAATAGTTAAGCATTAGATAAATGCTTGGTTAGAGTTGGTATTTTTGAATCTGATGTCTTAGCTTCACATTGAAGATGACCATAGCTCGAAGCTGATCTGGAGATGGGGACAATCATACATAAAGATTTAAATGCTTTCTCTTATAGCATTTATTACAAATAAATAAAAAAATAAAAAATAATAATAATAAAAGCTTGTTTGGAAATAATTGCTCTTTATTATATATATATAATATCAAGTGATATAAGTATAATAAACAAAATACACTGCAATAACTTTACAAAATTAAAAATGCCTGTATAAAATTAAAGAATAATATACGTTAATATATGTATTACTATTCAAGATGGCGGAAAAAGAGAAATATTTATTTGAATCATATTTGTCATTAAGTTTAAGAAGTGTGCAATTAGCCGATGGATTTAAGTAACATGTATTTGAACCAAGTATATTAATTTAATGAACATGCATACAAAAGACAAAAAAACAGACTGTATTAAATATTAATTTCATAACTTAATAAGTTTGTATTTAATATTTAATTTTACTAACTCTGATATATATATATATAAATATATATATTAAACAAGCAACTTTACTAACTCTGATATATATAAATATATATATTAAACAAGCAACTTTAAGTCTGTTTTTAATTTCTCTTTAGTACAATTACAATACGATTTAACATTAACCAATGCTATTTAATTATTAACATTAGTTTTTGTTTATTTACTTCAAGAAAAATGACTAAAATAGAGTATATTGACACTTTCTCTTGCTGTGACCTAAAATAAATTCACCTTTCTCTATCTCAGCCTTTACACATTTTGTATTGTCATGTTTTTAATTTTAGCTTCTTACAAAGGGTTACAGTATGTATGTCTATAAGAAGAAATTAATAGTTTTACTCCTAATTCTATTGAAATGTACAGGAAAATTTGTTTATATAAATATATATGTTTTCAATGTGTACAACAGTAAGTTGAAAATAAAAATAGGTGTTATATAATTATAATATAAAAACAGTAAGGCAGAATGAATATTTTTATTTTGCTGTAAGCAAACATTGTATAATTTAAGTGTATTAACATTATTCATAATTATTCACTTTAGTGCTTCAATGTTTTAAATAACATTTACAAATTTTATTATTTGTATATTTGAATGATGGTCACTTTAAAATTTCTCAAGTTGTGTTTATATGCAAGGAAACCATATTTTCTTTTATTTTATATGCTATATTGTTTTTTTTAAATGCATATGTTAATTAAATTTGAACTGTTGCAATTACTTGATTTCAAAATATTATATAAAAAAACTGTTGTACTAAATAATTCAAATCGTTATTGATAAAGCCAAAAATGAAAGCAGTTTCATAATTCCATATATGTGTGTGCGTGTCATTTAAAATATTAGAAATAACTTTCAGATTGATGTGAAATTCACTCCTTCTAGCAAAAGCTCCGTAGAGAATCTTTCTGATAGAAAGAGCACGGAGTTAAAAGAAGTATCTCTTACCGTTAAATGATTATCAATTGTTGTCACAAAAGTGCTAAAATTATAAAAATAAGGAGGTTGCCTTGACAACAGTTTGAAATTGTTAATTGTTATTGATATTGCGATTGTCTAAGTGTTGACTGACTTTTAATGATATATATATATATATAGTTTTAGAGTAATTCCGTTAAATAAATAAATTAACAATTATATAGCAGTAAAATTGAAAAGACGTATTTGGATTTGATATATATAAATCAGTACAATACAGGTATTAACAACCATTTGCTTCTATAATCATACATTCCAGATTTACAACATTGGGGAGCATGTTTTGAGAGCTGTGAGTCATGGGTATGGCACTAATGTTGTATATTAATAGTATGTGGTATATAAAACAAAAGGTATTATGACAGTATGCTAATTAGGCATAATTTATTTGTGTATTTTTAGAAAATGGAAAAGTAGTAGAAACTATGCTGGTTTTAGTATATGCATAATACAACAATCAGACAAATTAATAAATAATAAAAATAATTGATTAATTAAAAAATAAATCAATAGAATATTATTTGTAGATTTCCTCTTGAATAGTTCTCAAGTTGGAGATCAGAACAAAAGTTATATTTTATAATGCTAACTGTTCTTCCTAATTTCTCATATATGTGTATATAAAAAATATATATTTTAATGAATTTTCTTTGAAATAGTTCCATTCATGAACAGAATATACTGGCATATTTGACAATCTCAAATTGTTGTTTTGCACTCTATATTCTTTTATAGATCATTATATCTTTTATTTATTTGCCTTGAATATTATATATATATATATATATATATATATATATATATATATATATATATATATATATATATATATATATATATATATATATATATATATATATATATATATATATATATATAACATTAAATTTCTTTTCTATAGACCATCTTATCATTTTGTCTTGAAATTTTTCTTCTTTCAATATCTTTTCTCTTCTAATGCTTACTCAAACATTGGATATAGTTACATATAGTGTTAGTATTTTATTTTGCAAATGAAACAAAAAATAATAATGGCCATTTATCTGTAAGATTCTGTTTTTTTTCCTAGCAACACTCATTAGTTGGTTGGAAAAACACTGGACAATGTATTGAGGGTGAGAACTGATATGTTACTTGCTTCAGTCTAGTACTCTATATTAAAAAAATAAATATAATGATTATTTTTACAATTTTTAATAAATTAAAGTAATTAAAAAATGGCAGTATAACTTATAAGAGAGAGTGAGAGTCACTTCCCTCTTTTACATATTATCTACTTCATTTACATGTGAAATCTTGTTGTTTGTTTATAATTTTTTGGGATTGTCTCCACAATAACTTTATAAAATAATATGTTTTCTAACCAAGGGGAAATTAATTAACCAAATGTATCAATGTGTATTTACTAAATAAATAAAATCTTTATTCACTCAATTATTTTCTGCATATGGATACTTTATTCCTCATTTACTTATTTCCATATTGTTCACATATATGTGCATAAGTAAACACACAAATGTTATTAATAACAGTAAAATTTTGGCATTGCTATGGCAATGGTTCATAATTACCATTATTATTTAAGTAATACTTTGGGTGCAATTTAAAAGTTATAATTGCAGTTAGTAATTTTATAATTGACAATTTATTAGTCTACTTTAAGAATAGGTTTTATTTACCTGTTTAGACAGATTTATTTAAACTCCTTTGTGTCAATAATTTCAATTTCTGTGGTCAAGTTACAATCTTTAGTGTCTATATAAATATATTGGACTTTTAAATAAAGGTGGGATTCCACTTTTAGGATTCAATCTTTATTGTTAAAAGGAGGTTGCCTTAACAACAGTTAGAAATTGTTGATTTTTAATGATATTGGGATTGTCTAAGTGTTGACTGGTTTTTAATGATTATTTACAAACCCATTTAGCCTTGAACATGATTACAATAATTATTTAAGTAATACTTTGGGTGCAATTTGAAATTTATAATTGCAGTTTTTAATGTTATAATTGACTATTTATTAGTCTGCATTCAGAATAAGTTATATTTACCTGTTTAAAGAGATTTATTTAAACTTTTTTGTATCAATAATTTAAATCTCTGTGGTCATACCATTAATAAAAGAGGATTTCCACTTTCATTGTTAAAAGAAGATTGCCTTGACAACAGTTAGAAATTATTGATTGTTATTGATATTGGGATTATCTAAGAGTTGACTGATTTTTAATGATAGACACCTGGGTCTCGTTTTATGCAGATTATTTTAATGCGATTTTGAAGTTATGCGATTCATGTTTCTTCTTAATATTTTTCATATTTCACAATATTTATTAGATATCAAGAAATTTAAATTATTAATAACTTATTTTGACTTGAAATACTTTTTTTTTTCAAAAATATAACATTATATTAGCAGCCAACGTGAATATGGCCTGAAGCTATATTTAGAATAAATAACCTACTTATACTAATGAGTAAATAATAATTAGAAATTTATACTTACATATAAAAATATCACAATAAATATTCAAAAATTTTAAACTTTTAAAATGTATTTTGTTAGGTATAACAGAAATAAATAATGTAGATTTTTAAAATAAATAACAAAGATTTTATTCATTTTATAAACTGAAAATAATATTTTTAATGATAATGTATATTTTTTTTGTTTTGATTGCAATCCTCATTTTTTTAAGATAAAAACAAAATGTGAACATTTAAAATTTATTTCAGTAGTAAAAATCAATTGTCAACAGAAAACTATTAACACAGCATAAGTCTGAAATTGGCAGTAGTTGTGTAAATGGCGTGGAGCAGAATATGTTAGAATTAGAGTGGGCAATGGAAAATAAAGTGGCTAACAAGTTTCTCTAGGCATAATTGCTGAGAGATTCTTGACTTCGTTCAAGAAGAAGCTATATCACATCACATCGACAAATCTGATTTCTTACCAGTTTACAAATGAACTGCACATTCAAAAATAGCGATAATGATTAAAATATGCATGAAAAATTGTCAAATTAAATACTGTAGTTAATAAAAAAAAGTAAAAAAAAAATTGTCTTGTACCAATTTGTTTCAAATATTTGATATTTTTTATTAGTCATACTTTATTTTCTTATTTTTTTAATGCGAATTTTAAAGAATTTTTTTCTTCTTGCTTTGGTTTTATGCGAATGCTGAAAATTACAGACCCTATCCCCCATTTTTTTAAGTTAAATCAAGTCTATTATGGTGCAATTTTTTTTAATGCGGGTTTTCTGTGGAACCTATCTACCACATAAAACCAGACCCAGTGTATATATGTATGAAATAATTCCAGTGCATAATGCTACCTGAAATGAATATCAAATATGAAATCATTTCAAACATTAAAAAATGTTCATCTATATCCTCTGTGAATATATATATAAAAATATATATCACAGAGGATATAGATATGTGATGTGGATTCATATATATATATATATATATATGTATATATGAATCCACATCACAATCAGCCAAAAAAGTACATTTTTGAAGTATAAGCTGCACATGGACCTATTCAAATAATGAACATAAAATTTAAATAAGCAATGGTCTTAAACTTATCAACAAAGATATTGTGTGTGCATATGCAAAGACAGAATAATAAATTGTCATTTTAATCTTTAAACCTTCCAACACAAATATATAAGAAATAATTTCAGGGCATAATGATACCTGAAATAAGTATCAAATATGAAATTACCTCAAACATTAAGAAATTTTCAGTTATACCCTCTGTGAATAAATATACTAAATTCCACAGAATGTATAGCTGAAATTTTTTTTTAATATTTGAAGCAATCAAATATTTGATATTTATTTCAGGCAGTGTTATGCACTGCAATAAAGATTAAAATGACTGTTTGTTCTGTCTTTATATATGTGGAATAAATATGTTTGTTTATAAGTAGTTTAATATTATTGTTATTTAAATTTTACACCTTTTGTTTGAATAAGTATGTTTCACTATTTAATTTTATTACAGATTACCATTAAAAGGGATGCCTTCTTTGCACTGGTTGTTTAGATATATATTTAAAAGGCATACCTGAAAATTTCTTAATGTTTGAGGTGATTTGATATATATATAATCCACTAAAATAAAACTACAAAAATTTAAAAATGCCTATATAAAATATGCCATAAGCTGCCTACACCAAAGGATGTTAATCTTCAATTTTATATAGGCATTTTAAAAATTTTTGTTGTTTTATTCTAGTGGAATTTTTTTAATTACACTTATATTATATATATATGTAAATTTATAAATAAATATTTGAAAATACAGTAATTAAAAGTTTATAAAAATTATATATATAACCGTAACTTAGAAGCGCTTTCAACTACCTTGTAGCTTTGTCAATGATCACTTTTAAAATGTCAGCTTTCCCATAATTCTGTGATATGAACGTTTGCTGTTTGCCTACTATTAAATTCTGCTTGTGTTTATATATTAACATGGTCTCTTTAATTTTTCTTTTATTATTATTTCTTTCAGTTTCCAATATTTTTACATGATTGGAAACTGAAAGAAATAATAATAAAAAAAAAATTAAAGAGGCCATATTAATATATAAACACAAGCAGAATTTAATTAATAGGCAAGCAGCAAACGTTAAAATCACAGAATTATGGGAAAGTTGACATGGAATTATGGGAAAGCTGACATTTTAAAAGTGATAGTTGACAAAGCTACAAGGTAGTTAAAAGCGCTTCTAGGGGTTATACATATAATTTTTATAAACTTTTAATTACTGTATTTTCAAATATTTATTTATAAATTTACGTATATTATTTTGAAGAAATACAGACATCGATTTGTAATATTATATATATATATATAAATGACAGTTTATATTTATATATAAAAAAATTTCGCCTGAAGAACTAAACATTATATATTTAATTTTCTATATTAGAATAACATAATTTCAATACTTTATAATTTTTATCCATTTGCAGGACTGGTTTATATAATATTTAATTTCAATGATTAATATATCAATAATTTTACCACCCTGAAGTAAAAATCTGAGATTGGTGATATATATATTTTAGTTTGACTTCCTATAAAAAACACATCTTACTTATATACTTGTGCAAATAAAAAAAACTGTTTATGCAAATATTTTAATTACATGACCATATCTTTAAATTGGAACTAAGAGTGACAAAATAAAATATTGAAGTGCGTGCATAGTTATTCTATGTGTTTGCATTGTTATCATATTTTTGTTATGAGAATTAGCTTTATTTTTAAATAAATTTTATTTTAAAAGCAATGATCGTTTATAAATAAAGAAAAAAGAGAGTGCGAATATTATTGAAAATGCGTTATGTTAAAAGGTTAAAAGCATTAATTTTATCTCATTGTCACACAATGTAATTTAGCATTTAAAAGGTTTTAAAAATTTAAATAATTAGTATTTAAAATGTATTTATTTGTTCTAATTAAAGAAATGTAACCATATAATAATAAATTGTCCATGCATTTTACTACTGTTACACAATGCTTTATTAATCACCCTTTTTTACAATTCATCGTTTTGATTGCCCCTGCAACTGAAGAAGATTGCTGGGGTAATCGAAACTGTAAACTGTGGTAAATAAAGCATTGTCTGACATTAGTAAAGTTCATGGACAATTTAGTAATATAAGGTATACATTTGACCATGCAATAAAAAGAGTAGTTATACTTTTTAAACAAAATGTTCTGGCAAACATGTATGGAGAACTTTTCACAGAGAAAAACGTTCAACATAAGTTATTTTTAAATTTTATTCAAAAATCTGCATGAATTGTTTCTTGTCACCTGGATATGTTGATGCAATTAGAAGGTTATAAATTTAACTTATTTTTTTGGAAATGATTTCTTTCTTTTAGTTATCATCTGATAAATCAAAAATGATATTTTACTAGATAAAAGTTTTGGGTGGGTTCATTGGATCCTTCCAAAACCATGGTACTATTGCCTGTACAACCTGGGCAACTATTATTTAAGAATTACCGTGTTTCATATAAGCCAATAACAAATTCAAATTCAACATCTAAATAGGATCTTATTAATTACCAAAAATTAGTAAGTGAAATTAAAGTAAGGGGAAAACTTATTTAAGCTTCAACTATTTTTTGTATGATATTTTGTCTTTAGAATTTAGTATATAGAACTCGATCTAATAATGATATTAACTATTTAAACGTGCATATTTACCATGCGTAAATTAACTGTCTTTATTAACATTTTGCTAAGCCATTTAAGATGAAGCTTGACAAATTTTTAAGGAACTTTATGCTACATCAAATATTTGTATTATCTGAACTTCAATGTATGCTGCATAAAAAATTGCAAAATCATCATCATCATCATTGCCAGGCATCAAATGTAAATAGTACTATATATAGGTTTATTTATATGCTTAATATTTTTTCTTATTGCAGGCTTAAAACTGTTGTATTTTGTAAAAGTTTTACACAAGTTTGTGCACTCCAGAAAAACTAGAAAATATTTAGATCACGAATTGATAAGCCATAAATTTAAATAAAGAATTTACATTAATTGCAATCAATAAATTCCATGAAATATTGGCAGATCACAAATATTTCTCGATAAGATTAATTAATGAATGGAAGAGACTAAATTACTTTATTTGGAAAGGAATTCCAAAAGCACCAATTAATTAGTTATAGACCTAAATACCTTACCATCTGGAGATAGTGATCAATTCAATTGTGCGAGTAACCGGAAAACTATAAAAAGAGTAAACCACAAGTTTCTGGGTTCATTTCCAGTTATTTTGGCAGAAAGATGTTTGTGTCAGTGCTTCAATTAATATGCAGAGCTCAGTGGAAATGTGTTCATGGGCATGAATAGAACCACAGAGATTGGGAGACTATAGCCTGAGAAAACTGTCCAGATAGCAGTTAAGTGAAGAATTAAGTTTTCAGTGGTTTTCAAGTGGAGTTACTTACAGGTGGATTGTTGCAGAGACAGAAGATGAAAGGAGCTTAAAGTCAGTCACATTGCTATACTATGATGTGTTCATGTGCAGATAAACTGGACTGGGGTCAAAGTGTGTGTAAACTGAGCCCATTGTGAACCATTTTTGTAACAGCCATCCTGAAAGTACATCATGAGAATTGAACATTAGTAAACTGTTGAGTTAGTGTTGGTGCAGACTATTCACTATTCTAATTGCTTAAAATATTGTGAGTTTTTAATGTATATATTCATTTGCTGGCAGCCCAGTTATATGTGAGGACATGGCAAAAACAAAGAAATAAAAGATTCTTTTCATCTCTCAAAGTATTGAAATAAAGTCAAAGCAATCAGATCAAACCAAAGTCATATTAATTACTCATATAGATTTATTTTTTAATTATAAAATTAAACTTGTTGCCCACACTACATTTTTAGAAATTAATGTTTTTAATCTTATCATCATGATCATCATCAACCATTATCAATCCACTGCAGGATGAAGGTCTCTCCAAGTTCAATCCATCTTCTCTGATCTTTAGCTTCTCTTCTCCACATCACCCCTGCACACTTTATTATTTCATCTATCCATCTCACATGTGGTCTCCTTCTGGGTCTTTTACAATCTCTTGGAATCCAGTTTAAGAATTTAATTGTCCATCTATTATCATCTCTTCTAGCAATATGTCCAGCCCAATTCCACTTCAATCTTTTATTTTTTTCAATGACGTCAGTAACACCTGTTTGTTATCTTACCCATACATTGCATTTTTGATATCTTTTTGTTACTTCCAACATGCATCTCTCAATACTTCTCTGAGTGGTCTGAAGTCTCTGTATTGCTCTTATATTAAGTATCCAAGTCTCAGATCCATAAGTAAGAACTGGTAAAACACATTTGTTAAAAACCTTCCTTTTCAAACCCATAGGCATATCTTCTTTTAGTATCAAGTTATTTCTACCAAAAGCACTCCAACGAAGTTTAATTCTATGATTAATTACCTCCATTATGTTTCCACCTGTATTAATAATATGACCAATGTATTTGTAACTGTTTACTTCTTCTAATTCATCATAATCAATCTTTATTTTCATATTTTGAGCAAATTGATTAAACATTACTTTAGTCTTTTTAACATTTACCTTTAGGCCTACTTTCCTCTGATAACTCCTGCAACATTTCCTGCAGCTCTGAAGCATTATTTGCAAAAACAACTACAACATCTGCAAAATCTAAATGACTTCAATAATCTCCATTTACTTTCACTCCTTTAGTTTACCATTTTAATTCACAAAATACTTCTTGCAGCACTGCTGTAAAAAGTTTTGAAGATATGGAGTCACCTTGTCTTACACCGTTCTCAATGTTGACTTTCCCAGTATCATCACATAATCTAATTGTTGCTGTTGCATTTTTATAAATATCCTTTAAAATATGGCAATATGCTGGATCTATAATTTGATTTAAAAAAGGTGATAAAAAAGATATTAGAAATTACAGACCTATCAGCATTTTATCAGTTTTATACAAAGTTTTTACCAAGATAATTAAAACTCCTCTACAGAAAACATTGGATTTCCACCAACCAAGAGAACAAGCTGGATTTAAACGTGATTTTAGTACAGTAGATTATATTCAGATATGGAGAGAAGTTATGAAAGGACAAATGAATATGAATTATGTTTTTAATCTTATAGTAGTTCATATATTCATTTAAACGACATGTGTGATATTCTTTTACATAAAAGAACCACATGAGGAATTCAATTGTCTATTAATTTGAATATATTTTTGCCATCATTATTTTCTTTTATAATAGGATGTTCTTTTAGTTCTAAGTTTTACTTTATATGTTACATATTTACTAATTAGCAATGAAATATGTTTTTGAGAATACAAGTTCCCTACATATACTTAATGTTGAAATTAAATAGTGATTAATAAATATAGTATTTAGAATTTTAAGCCACAAAAAAGAATAGATTGAACTGTCACCATTACCTTATTAGCCTTGAGGATAATTTGTTTGTTTTCTTATTTTAAATTTATTTATTGTGTATAAAAATAAATGCCAATTTAGTTTGTGCTCCCATTTTGAAATCTAGACCAAACAAAACCATGGCTGACACATCCAATCAATAAATGAGATAAATATTGAATAAAAGTACTTTGAATTCATATTTTAGAAATTATAACCTAGTAAAAATAATATGCTTTAGTTCATATGGGCATATAGTATAATCTTTTAAATATTTGGAAATTATAAGATTGGTTTGATCAGACTTCTGCAACTTTTGGACAAAACGTCATATTGGCTACACCATCCTTCCCCCTCCCGACAAATTCCGGCGCTTTGTGCTGCATATAGCAAATATTTTATGAAGATAAATTTAAAACAAAATCTCTAATAAAATAAAGCATATTATTTTTACTAGCTTATAATTTCTAAAATATGAATTTGAAATGCTTTATTTAATCTTTATGTCATTTATCAGTTGGATGTGTCAGTGGTGGTTTTTAGACTTCAAAATGGTCATGGGTGCAAACTAAATGAGGACCCCAAAATATTTATTATACTTTGAAGATCAATAATTGGTTAAACTCATTAAAACTTCTGAAACATAGTTTTTTATTTTTTGTATTGTTAAAAATAATGGTAAGTTATATATTAAAGACAAACTTAGGCAAATGCAATATTTATTCAGAACTATCTGATTTCTGTAGATTTATTCATTACATCAACTCACTACTTTTTACATGTCATATTTTGCTTCAGACACACATATTCTTATTTGTTTGCACTTTATTATGTTTAGGTTTTCAAGCATTGATGGCCTAGCAGTTAGCATAGCCCGGTCAACGCTTTGACATATATATATATATAAAGAAATATCATATGGTGTAAATAAATTTACAACTAATTGTTTATTTCAGTAGGGTTTAATTTAATTTAATTAGAATTAAGAATTCTGAGAGTTTTATAAATGTAATCTTTTGTCTTGATTTTTTAAAAATGAAATATATTTATTTTAATTTATTAAAATCTAATTTGTAATTTTTCTTAGTTAAAATAAAAAGTTATTTTTCTTGTAAATAAGTTGAATAAATTTTTAATGTCATATACACAAATGTTATCTTTGAGATATTGCTCATTTATAAATGATTTAAAAAGTTTTACTCTTTATGGAATATCTATTTCAGTCAGGCAAGCAATTTTTATGGCAGTATCAAAATGTGTTCACCCTGTACATACATAAGCAATGGACATATACATAGATTAAATATAGATAATAGATATATATTCTATCGTGAGGTGATTATTTAAATTATGATAAATGTGTCAAACATTTTTAATTATTATTAGCTTTAGGCTATATTTAAATTCAGAAACTGTGTATGTACTAAACATTTAATTACATTAAATGTGTTTGCTGTCCTCTTTGTCTCTTTTTTTGCATTTGCTTTATTCTTTATTCACATTCATCATCATCATAATCACAGATATACATCAAAGGTCTGGCATCATATATATATATATATATATATATATATATATATATATATATATATATATATGATTACTAGATAGAGCTTTACCAATAGCTCACTAACAAGCTTTGTTTACATAAATGCTGTGAGAGAGAATTCAATATCTCTTTTGCTATCTCCAACCTCCAGATCATGGTTTTGAGCTAATTGGCTCACTTCAGTGGAGGGTAGGCAGAGTAGAAACTAGATCTAAATACTAACTACAATCAGCATTAATGAAACATGTTTCTATCAGCTTGAAAGCATGTATTTTTCAGATACGTTAATATCTTCAAATCCAGCCAAACAAACTAGACAGCCATATGCATCTGAATTCAGTTGAGTTTCATCATATAGTAAAAACCTCTGCAATCTATATCATTGCAAAAACCTTCACAGATACATTTATGATAAACAAAACAAGTTATAAATTTTGTAACTTGCTCTTAGCTTGTATTTTATGATCACTATATGGAGCTTTATCAATAGCTCACTAACAAGCTTTGTTTACATAAATGCTGAGAGAGATAGAATTCAATATCCCTTTCATTATATCTAACCTCCAGACCATGGTTTCAAGCTATTTGGCTCACCTCAGTGGTGGGCAGAGTAGAGTTAGTATTTAGATCTAGTTTCTACTCTGCCTACCCTCCACTGAGGTGAGCCAATTAGCTTGAAATCATAGTGTGGAGGTTGGAGATAATTAAAGAGATATTGTATTCTATCCTTCTCAGCATTTATGTAAACAAAGCTTGTTGAAGGTTTTTGCAATGGTATAGATTGCAGAGGCTTTTACTATATGGTGAAACTGAACTGAATTTATACCCATATAGCTGTCTAGTTTTTTGGCTGGATTTGAAGATATTTACATATCTGAAAAATTCATGCTTTCAAACTGATAGAAACATGTTTCATAAATGCTGATTGTAGAGTTGTACTTAGATCTAGTTTCTACTCTGCCCACTCTCCACTGAGGTGAACCAATTAACTTGAAACCATGGTCTGGAGGTTGGAGATAATGAAAGAGATATTGAATTTCTATCTCTCAGTGTTTATGTAAACAAAGCTTGAAAGTGAGCTATTGGTAAAGCTCCTTCTAGTGATCATAAAATGCAAGCTAAGAGCAAGTTAAGAAATTTATAACTTGTTTTGTTTATCATATATATATATATATATATATATATATACAATATATATATATATATATATATATATATATATATTGTAATGGGCACACATGCTGTTACATTATTTATTTTAAAAATTTAGACATTAAAAAGAAAACTTCACATATAAAAATTTTTTTAAGAAATAAAAAATTGAAAGTTAAAAGTCATTTAAACTTCATATATATAAAATCGCACAGATGAAAAATTATTAAAAGAAAACTTTATTAAAAAAAGAAAAAGTTTTAAAACTAAATATTAAGAAAAAAAACTTGAAAGATTTAGAGATAAAAAGAATGTACAATAAATTAATTAATGCTATTGTAAAATGGAAATGATTATTTTAATTAGTTAAAAGTAAGCTAACCCTTGGGCATTGCAAAATGTATAAGTAAAGGTCAGATAGGATAGAAAAAACAATAAAAACTAATAGCCATTAAAAGAAATCCCTCAGGAAATGGACTTCAATGAAAAGACCATCACCATTGTCATGACATTATGTCCATTCAATCCAAAATTCTAATATAAAAGAAAAAGTTTGGAAATAAATTTTAGTGAAGAAAGAGCTGGGAGAAAAAAAGAGATGTGCTATATGTGTTGGTGCAGGGAGAGTTGAAGGAGAAGGGATTGAAAAGACACACTCTTCAACTTCTTCAGTTTTTAAAAACCAAAAAAGGAATGACCAACCATTTTCCTATATTGAGGACCTCAGGACATCAGGGGAATTAATGTTGGCTCCAAATTGCAAGCAACTGTTAAGCATGGATTTTTAAAACAGTAAGAACTCTAACTAATGAACTTTAATTATAAAAAAGAAACATTTTCAGTATGTTAAAACCGTAATAACATTAGTTAATTAATGAGCACTAAGTATAAAACTTTCCGAGTATTTAAATTATTGCAACAGAAATTCCTATCTGACCAAACTTAATCAGTTATTAATCATTATTTTATTGAATGTATTATTATTTTTAGTAAAACATTTCCATTAATTTATTTTTTCTATTCTTTTAAGTTGTTATTATTATTATTTTTTCTGTCAAACTAACCTTAATAAATGCTAAATTTAAGTCGGGCTTGAATGGCTGCATATATTTGTAAAGTTATATTAAATTCAGGGAGGGTAAATCTTAGGTTATTTGTTTCGTAGTTAAATTGGGTTAATCAATTGGATATATTGGTGAAATTAGTAGATGTAGCATGAGATTAGCTGCATGCAGGATCCTATTATACACCACATTGGGTGCCAATTATAACGGTCAGGTATGGATCAGAAGTTTCTAGTCTTAACATATCTGCACTACAGTTTGCCACTAGGCTACTTGAACCTAGAAAATTTATAGAGTAGGCAGATACACACTGGTAAGATCCAATTTTTACATATGTTTTATTCCGACCATCAACCCATGCCACTAGCTCAGTGAGACACAGAGATTTATAAAATATAAATTGTTAATTAAAAATATTTTCAATATTTAAAAAAATAATAAAAGAAGTCACTGCCAGTAATAACACACACAAACATTTATTAAACTTATATATAATTTAGAGTTATTATTTTAGTCTAACTTTTACTTTAACATTTAATTTACATTTTTAACTTTTATTTTTGAAGTTCGCACAGATGAATTTAATATTTTATTAAAGTGTCAAGTATGGATAGACTACATAGATTGCATTTGAAAAGAAAATATTATATCTCTTATTTAACCTTAGGCCAAAAGTTCTCAGTCAAACCAATGTCAATCCATCTGATACATTGATGTATTCAATCCAGTGTGAATACAACAGCACAAATACCATACTGTCAGGAATGTACACCTGAACAGCAGTTATAGAAGACATTGACTCTCGTGCAGTACAGGAATGCTACATCTGTCTGGCAAAAAGAACAAAAGAAAACTCCATAGGAAGGGACTGCATTTTCTGTCTTACTATTCCATTCCATAGGCTAAAGGAGGTGATCCAAGAAGCAGGGAATACCGTCTGCTTCCAAAGGTCAGTGAGATATGGGACTATTTTGCCCAAGTGCGGTGTTACAATATATATATATATATATATATTATACTACCTGGATTTAAACCATTCAATTTTTACTTCACTAAGAAAAAAGGACCATTTTCTTTAATCAAAAATAAAAAAGAAAGAAACGAAATTTAAAATGGTATATTTTAAAAAATTATGTTTAATTAATTTTTTAAAATGGTACATTTACCATATGTATAAAGTCTTGCATAGCTAGATATTTAGACAACTTATTGAGATTTATTAAACTTGGTGAGAGAAAAAAGCAAAAAGTAAATTTATAATATTTTTATTTCTAAATGTTAAATTATTTGTGTGCAAGGATTTTTTTATGCTAAACATCTTTTTTGTACGTTGATAAACATATTTGTTAGAAGATTAATCTGCTTCTTTTATAAGTTAAAAATTATAATAAGTAATTAGAAATAAAACAGATAAAAACAAATCTAAAGTAAACCTTTTTTTTAGTTGTTTGCATGGGTTTGTCATGTGATGTAAAGGTTTTGATTATAAAAAATGTTTCTGACATTGTTCTCTCTTTTTCTGCCTACAGCTGAAAAAGACCCTAACTTACAAGAAGAAAAATATAATTTGTATAAAAAGTTACTGTTCAAACCATTTGAAATACTTGTGAATAAACAAGTAGCTAATCTTCCAATACAGAAATCAAAAATAATATATATATAAAAAGGGCTATTTTGAACAAATAAATCCACATCTTTATAAGTGTTAGGTGCATTTATTACCAGAGATGACCAGTCTGCTGCTCAGAACATTACTGCTTGCAAAATGTCTCATTTAAATTGTCTATTGCAAAGACTCACATAGCCAATGCTTTCTAAAAGACTGGAGCTACAAACAAAGGTATTAGTATGACTTCACATACATGACCTTTAAGAAAGTGGCCCAAAATCTATGTGTGCAAATAACATAAAATCTAGAGATAGTAGATATATGGAACTATGAACTTAAATGGTGTCTAAAATCAAAGCTATGCTATTTTGTTTATTGATGTTATTTTTGTAATGTTTCGTACACCAGAATGTATTGTCAATGTATTTCTATTTTTATTATTATTGATATTTTATTTGTTTATATTTGAAGTAATTATAAATATATATTTTTTGTGATTATTAGTGTTGATTTATTGTAAAAGAAACATACTATTCATGTCTAGAGGTGACGGGGTCATGTTAAAAATACTTCTGTAATTTAATTTTTTTTAGCAGCATCATTAAATTGTAAGTTTTATTAAAATATATATATCTATTTATTTCCAGCAGCATTTCAAAGTAATTATAGACTCCTATAAGTGTTTGCATGTGCAGTTATAAAAATTAATATTAAAAAGAGAGATTAACAAGCAAGTGATTATGGATAATACTGGTCTGAGGGGAAATAATAGTAATTATAGTAAGAGTTAGTTTATTATGTGACATAAAATACCATTATAGTTAAAATGGTCAGAGCTTATTTATTATAAGTATTTTATTATCACATGATCCACTGGCTAATTTCCATTAGAATTATAGTTAAAACATAAATTAAATTCTTATTAAAATTATATATGATAGTAAAATAAATAATCCATCTGATATATTTGATTTTATAACAGATAGTGAATGTGAATTGAGAAAAGAGCCAAAAATCTTTCTGCCTGACTCGTATATACAGATGCCCAAGTGTCACTGAGTACAATAAGTTCTATTTAATTAAGTCAAAACTCTTAATTAAATTTATGTTTATTCAACGACTCAATAATGCCATCTAAAATAATATATTAAAAATATTTTAGACCCTGAAATAAGAGTCAGAATGTTTTACAAAATGTAATAATTAGAGAGTATTTGCCCTCCAATTACATTTAGCTTAAAGTATGTATACTATACTTTTATATAAATTGTAATAATTTATAGCTTAAATCACCCACACAGATATGTGTTGCATGAATTAAGGTGGAACAAATGGGTATTATCGTCATTAAACTGATTTGGTTTTCAATAAATAGGGAATAAATAAAGCAGATTGTGAGAGTTATAAATTAGGCAGAATTGAGAGGAGACATCTAGGTGGGCAGATGAACTGTTTCTGATGGAATGTGTAGTTAATGCTTATTTTTTATGATAGTTTAAAAATGCATATTATTAGTAGTAATGCAATTAGAAGTTATTGGTAGTTATATTAAATGTAAAAGAATTTACAGTTGTTTAAATCAGGAAGGAAATATACTTTTTTGTAGTAATTATTACTAATGCAAGTAAAAAATAAATGATGATTAGGCTCAAAGCAACAGCTCAGTGAAGGAACAGATATGGAACAAAGAGAAGTATAGTCTGCAGAAATGGTAAATAAATCTTCACATGAAAATATCATGATACTGAATGTGTTATTTAAAATGTTATAAAATAAAAATATAAAAATGTGAAAAGAAATACAGCAAAAGAGTGAGCTAAAGTTTGACAAAAATTTGAATACAAAATCAATAGTTACAAAAACAAAATGCAAGAATGCTGTAAGCAAAGATGCTGCAAGAAATATGAATGGAAAATCGAGAAATACAAAGAAATGTTTATAAAAATGGGAGGCAATTCATGCAAAGTTGTTAGAAAACGAGACAAATAGGAAAATTATTTATAATGTTGCAGCAATTATGATAGAATGAAAGGAAGACAAGAACAAAGTTAAAGATAATTAAAGATCCAATTGAAGAGTGGAAACAAATAAGAGAATAATTAATGGTGAAAATAGTAAAGAAAATGTAAGTGAAATAGAGAGATATATAAATGAAAATTTTAACGTGCTGAAGAGACAAAAGTAGAGATGTTAGATGGGACAGAAGATTGTAGTGATTCTATACAGGAGAAAGCTTAGTATCAGATGTTCATAAAACCATATAAAGTGTTATATATTGTAGAAAATATATTAGGCTTTAGTAACTAAAAAACTATAAGTTATAAAGCTGTTTTTATTTCAGAGAAAAAATAGTAATAAAATATAAACACATATCTAGTTTAAAAAGCAATAAAAAGATTGCTAATAATTAATGTAAATGTAAATAGATATGTAAGTTTTAAAAAGTAATTAAAAATAAATTCTGTAAACATAAAGAAAACTTTATTTTGATAATTTGAGTTTAAGTCTAATTCAATGAAGAACGATTGGTTTGCAGATAAATTAGACTTAAACAGACAAAGATTGTAACTTAAAAACATTCTATACAAGATTGCCAAAAGCTAATGCAAATTATTATTTTCAAGGACGGATATAAGTTGTGGATTTAAAATACCCAGAAAACTGTGTATTCTTAAAATCAAACCATTACACTATTTAGAAAAAAAAATTGGAATAAATATTTTTTTTTCATATGTCATAGCATCGGCCAAGACGCAAACCCACAACCATCTGTAAACAACTACTTGCTTGCAAGGCTGTTGTGATGACCCCTCGGCTAACAACTTTTGAAGCTAATTAATGTGGAATGCGAATGTTCATAATTAGAAGTCGGGTCCCTATCATCATTATAAAAATGCATTAGTCAAATGGATTTACTTTTACATTGGAATGATAGGAATTTATCAGTAGATTTAAGCAAGGAGAAAACATTATAAATAGTGCATGCAACAAGAGTTTTGTCGTCAGCTTTTCTCCACTCATTGCATTCTATTGTTGTTACTGTCATAAGGACCTTTGAGAAAAGCTGAGGAAGAAGTGGCAATACTTTTCTGCAATGATGAAAGTATCCCCAAGCCCATGCCTCTGAAGGTGAAAGATAGCTGACTAGGGAAAATGTTTATAGACCTCACTGATTTTTATTATTTGTGTATGCAGGAGAAGACCCAATGAGGATTGTGTTTTAAGTGCTGTGAGTATAAACATTTAGTATTCATTTAGATCCATCACTGTTGCAGTGACAATATTTGTTTGCCTGGTGGTGATTATAGCATTGAAGATTTAAAACTTTAAATCCAGGACTAAAGGAACTAATGCACTCTATTTAGTTAAATCTTAATTGATATGTAAATAAATGTATTTATTCTTATTTAATAATGTTTTGCATAATGAATAATTTTGTGATAATTGTTAGTAGTCAGCTTCTTAGCTGAATACACAACAGAAAGAAAATGTAAAAAAATAAATAAAAGTGGGAGTATATTCAAAAACTAATCATGATAGAGGTTGGCTGAAAAAATGTTCCCCATCCCTGCTTTAAAATTTGATTGATTTTATATATTGTAGATTACTCTGTTACTGGTTCCCTATTTTAATTCATTTCCCCCTAGTTTAGGGAACTGGATTTCTTCACAAGTATACCTAGTTAAAAGGGTAGTTTCTTAGCCCTCTTTTCCTATATGACTTTTGTCTTCATCTGATCACTAAGAATAATCACTTTTTTTTCTTGAAAATGCTATGAAAATTAAATGGCAGTCATAGAAATTGTTAGAAATTATTATAGAGATATCAATTTTAAAAGAAAACTTAGTTCCTCTCATCTTTGATAACTGAATAAGGATTTCTGAGTGTTGGAGGGTCCCTGAAAGCCTAAATCCTAGTTCTTTTTACAGTTGGAGCTGTGCTCAGAGGGCTATGAAGATCGTGGCTACTGCATATATCTCACACATAAAAAAAAAAGTTTTCATTGCCATTTAAATGTGTAAGTTATAAATCAAAGATTTTCAAGGAAAATGCAGTTGAAACTAAAGTGATTTCCTAAATGAAGCTTATTTTACCTAATTTTGTTATCAATGAAAGACAGAAAAGCTGGGGGAGGTAGGGTTATATGAGGATAGTTGCCAATTCTGACTCTGTCTCAGTTAAAAAGGAAATAATACTGTCCAATGTGGATTAAGTGCTTATATTAGAAATTAGAGATTTTCATGAGACTTTATTAATCGTCTTTAATGGTAATTTGGAACATTTAAAACATTTGTTCACCTCATGGATTACTGTTACAGGTTATTATGGAGAAATTAAAATCTGACACTTTGACTTTTTATAACACTTTACATAAATCAACAATTGACCTGTGAAACTATGAATCAATGGATATATAGCACATAATAAAAATATGTAATAACTAAAAGATATACTAAACCTCTTGTTTCAAAAAAGAAATAGATCTGAGCAGTGGCGTGTATAAAACATAAACAAGCATGAAATTACTGGAATATATACTTAAGACTTTGATTTGAGAAGCAAAAAGAAGAGCCATATACCAGCCATTGAAAATCTAAGGACATCTACAGACAAATTATTTATTGTAAGCACTTAGTAAAATCATTGGTTAAACTTTGTAAAACAGCAAAATAACGTGATCAGCCTAGATAATCAAACTAAAACTGTGTCACAATGTAATAATCGCCAACTCAATAATATTATAGTAATAAATTATTTTGAAAAAAAAAAAAGACTCTTTCGGGTGTTTAAATATCCATCTATATAATCATTGGAAATTATTCCAAGCCATATACTGTATATATAAGCGAGATAGTCAGTCTGACACCACTTTAGGAGAAAGTATGTAAAATGTAAATAAGAAGCAACGTGAAATAATTCCCTAGATATTATATATAAACACACTATTATTTACTTTAATTTTATATCTAACTATTTATTTATTGGTAAATGAATAAATAGATTAATAAATATATAATTTAATTAAAAATAAGTTGATTCAGTCCTCAGAAAACTAAAAACTAGATTAATCATGTTTGTTTGTTTTTTATTTATATTACGATCTTTTGTAAAAAAAAAAAAATCAAATTGTATTTTCACAAAAGCATGGCAAACAAACCATAATAATATTAAAGTTTGTTTTCACATGTTGCCGTCATAAAATTTAAAAGCAAGTTGAGGGTTAAACAAGTATGTTTTTTTTTATTATAATCATAATTTAATTAAGTTCAATAACAATAATGATTAATAAAAGAAACAATACAAGAATGAACAAAAAAGATAAATTTATTATAAACGCATTGCGCTATATTAAGGTACACTTAATTATCAGTAGTTACAGTATTTTATAAATAAGTGGAATATTTTTATAGGTATTTAATTTCTTTGTAAACATAAAAATTATCTCAATGGATATTATCTTTAAAACTTGGGTCATGTATATATATATACCTGTAGATGACATTCAATATCTTTTTGAATAACATCCTGGATCAAGTGTCTCTAGTAGATCAATAATATCAGTTATTGAATAAATAAGTCAGTTAGTTATTCACATTAAAGCTAAGTTTGACATATACATGTGTATATATTGCTTCTGAATTTTACTTATCAGGTAATACTAGCACAGACTTCAATCAAATATCTTATTACAGGCATATAAAATATTACATGTTTTTTGTACTGCTAAATAAATGCATTTAGTATACTGCCAAATGATCATCATCATATAATTGAATAACATAAACAGCTTACCTAATTTTTGAATATTTGAAATTATTAAACCACTTAACATCACATGATCATCATTTCTTATGTTTTCCCAATCTGGTAAAACAGTAAAAACTCAATATGCAGTAGTGCCACTCAGTGCAAGACAGAGTAATCAATGGCTGCAAAAAGGTTTTTGCAGAAAATCTATATCTAGTGCCTACTCATCCAATATCCCCAGACTAGTTTGTAACTTGTGGATTTCATCAGTGAATGGCCTTGGATCGGAGAGCACTGCATTTAGAACCTGATGCAACTGTCCAAAAGTCACATTTTATCTCTACTTAAGTACAAAACTGTGAGTCTAAAATTGAAAACATAATAATATTTCAATCCAAGCTTATTATATCTTAAGACCTAGGTGCAGTGCTCTCAGATCCAAGGCTTGTCACTGATGAAAGCCACAATCTAGAAACTAGTCTGAGGCTATTGGATGAGTAGGCACTAGATAGGGATTTTATGCAATAAACCTTCTTGCATCCATTGATTACTCTGGCTTGCACTGAATGACAATACTCTAAGAGAGTTTGCCTGTTTTAACAGCATGAACAAGCATAATAAATGGTCCATGTGATGGTAAAGTGGTTTAATACTGATCCTGTCTCATAGGATAGTGGTAGCTATGGGTATTAAATAACCAGACACCAAAATGTATGGGTACTGATATGAGTTCAGACCTATATGACAATATAAGCTATTGAGCTTGGATTGAAAATATTATGTTTTCAATTTTAGATTTATAGTTCTGTAGTTAAGTAGATATAAAAGGTGGCTCCTGGAGGGTTGCATTAGATCCTAATATCTAGCTACAGTGCTCTCAAATCCAAGGCTCCTCACTGATAAAATCCACAAGCTAGAAACTAGTTTGGGGATATTGGATGAGTAGGCACTAGATAAGGATTTTATGAAATAAACATTCTTGCATCTATTGATTCATCTGGCTTGTACTGAGTGGCAAATTAATTCTAATAAAATTTCTACTTCAAAATAAAAAAATAAATGATGAAACATTGGTAAACAGTAGGTTTTCTCAAAAATGCATCTGTAAAATAAGACACATCAAACTTGAAAATACTTTACTAAATGTATGCCAATGTGCTCTTTACTATATAACCACATCTGTCACACACACACACACACACACACACATATATATATATATATATTATAACGGGACAGCCTATTTGATAGCCTTAGTTGAGGCATCAAATATAACGGAACGGCATTTAATCATCCCAGTTGATGTATTAATTGTAATATAATCAATTATATTTAATGTTTAGAAATCATTAACTTAATGCTTCATAGTTAGGTTCGCCAAATATAACAGAATGGATTATATTTAAAATCTAAGTTGGTCTTGTTAAATATAAAGAGATGATTAAATTCCTTAGAAAGAGGATACGCATTTCACTACAATCGGACTTTGGGTCTTCAAGTAGAATGCTAGAAATGAATCGATGAAATACCAAGTCCATGATTATATATACCTCTATTATGCTAGCTCATTAATCTTTAAATAAGTTTAAATACAATTTAGACCAGGACATCCATCTTTCATCCCTCTTTCAGTCACCATTATGCCACGATATTTAAACTCACGGAGAATTTGCAATCAGCTCTTTTCAGGAATAATTTCAAAAACAAGTTATTTCATATGCCTCTATATAAGCATTAATTATAACTATTATTCATATGACATTTATAATACTAGCATATATATAATATAATTCAATAATGATTAGACAAAGAGATCACGTTAACAAATCAATATTTAATAAACAATAAAAAATATAATAGAATAGATAATAAAATTAATAAATAAATACGGATGAATTTTATCATTTTAAAAGAATATTAATAAATGATATTTTTTTATTTAATACCCTACGATAAAACTCAATACTATAATAAACTTTCAAAAATTAAAGAAAATAGCTTAAATTAACAGATATATAAAAACAATATCTGGGTTCAAAAATTAATAATTTATGTAACTTATTAATTTATTTACCGTTCTTATTTATATGCTTCACAATTACCCATATATAAGTATTATTTGCCATTGTATAACTTATATATTATATGTATTTTAATAAATAAAAATACATTAAACGTTTACAATATTACGTAGTAAACACAATACAATCCTGTTTAAGATATCTGTCAAATAATAACTATTTTTTATATCCCTCATCTAATTTAATGAATTATGTTAAGCTTTCAATTAATTATATTTAATAATAATATAATTTTCCTTTTAAGATATATATGATGCGATGCCAAATTTGAAATAAAGATAATAATAATAATAATAAACATATTAAAATAATATAAGCATTATTATAATATATGTAAATAAATAATAAAGGAAACTTAGTTATAAGAGAGTTGAGAGTAGATATTGAAGTCTATAGTTCATCATCCCAATGAAGATCTCTTACGAAGCATATCACCAATCCATTTGTACAATGATGATTCCATTTATCCTTAAACGATAAACTGTTAATAACATCCAATGACCGGATTAATGTGAAATAAAATAAATATTCTTCGAATGTAGATGTTCTTAATCTTCATTTCTCTATTATCACTAGACGTTCTATATATTCAATATTTCAAAATATTTTAAAATAGCATGCAAGGTTGGTTTCGAAACCTTTTACGATATAATGAGTGTACTACTCAGTGCACATTGTTTTTTCCTTAATATATATAATTATCTTAAATTTATATATATCCGAAGAATAATGGAAGAGTTAAAACAACGTAGTTTCAAAACTTAAACAGACGTTCTTTTCCTTTATATTGCTATTCCTTTAAGATTAAGTAGAAAATTAAATATATTTTCCTTGCAGACTTTGAATCCACAAATTATTTTAATTTGAAAAAGTTAATATTTAAATTCCAATCACTAAATAGTAGTATTGATAGAAGAAAAATGCTATTTTTAAAGAGAAAAGATTTTCTTTTTCTTTTTTTTTTTTTTTTATTTTTCAGAGCACGAACGAATCTGCTCGTGTGTTATATAAGTTCATGTTTAATTCAACTATCAATTGTTCCACTGACATTAAGATTTAATAATAAAATAAAAAAATATATAAGTATTTATTCTTAACTTCAAATCTGGCATTTTACTCAAAAGCTTAAGGTATATATTATTTAAAACTTAAATGTATATATAAATAGTACATATATGTTACATAATAAAATAGTCAAATAAAAATTTATATTTATAAATAATTTCACAAGAGATAAAACATGCTAGACTAATAATAACAACTGTAAGTTACTATTATAATATATATATATATATATATTGTAACTTAGGAGAGATAGAAATAAATCATATGATGATGATGATTATCACATAATCTGTAAATAATCTACTTATGGAGTATGGGAAAGACTTATTATATAATATATGACTAATAATGTATACCTTTTATGGGTTTTGCTCAGTGACAGTTACATAAAATTTTTAAATGGATACTCCAAAGACTTCTATTAAGATAAAGAGAACTTTTTAACCCAATAATAAAAATGCATATCATACAATAAGTAATTAGAACAAACAAAGAAGAGGAAAAACTTCACTCTGGATTATAAAACAATTTTAAAATCTAAATTTTCCTCCATCTAAATGTATTTTCTGGGTAAATTTTTTTTTCACTTAAAGTATGGTCTCCATCTGTGAATCTTCATGTCAAATATCTTAAATAAAAAAAATATTAGTCACCAAATTATGTTATAGCATGATCTACACTTTTCTACTGATGCTGAGTAATATATAAGGTACCTTTCTAATGGCACATGGAAAATAATCACATTTTTTTTTGCTACCCCCATAATTATAATGTAAACAAATGAATCCATTATTGATGCAATAATAATAATGATCTTAGGATTCTCTGTAATTTCTTAGAAGTTGCACTATAATATTGTGTTGCCAATAAAATGACTAACATCTGGTAGACCATAAAAGACATATTCTTCTCTTATAACTAATGCTTCATAATGTCTTGTAACAATAATAATAATTACCCAAAGAGATATTTAATTTGCTAAAAAAATTCATAAATAAAATATACAAAATTTAGAATAGTCATAGTCTTTTATCCAGAATATCACTCAAAATAGTAGAGAGAAAAGGGTACTTTTTATGTCTTTCTACTACCCCCATTGACAATACCATTCACATAATCAAAAATGATTAGTGTACCTTTTTATTTTTAAATAGACAAATTAACAGTGTGCAGTCTGGAAAATATAGTCTAAATAATCGTAAGCAATATCAAAGAAATCTTCATTTCTCTTTATTACAATCCCAATTTTTGGAATTGAAGTCTTAATAAAAAAATAATTCTCAACATTTGAAAACAGTGAGCTGATTTTCATGAAGTGATTGTCTGTTTACTAAGATTTCTTTTAGAAATCAGAATTATTAAGATTGTGAGCATTGTGAACTCAAGATAAATTCCATATAGAAAAACAGAACCTCAATTTTCAATAATAACAAATATATTCATTAATATCTTATAAAGCAACATGAACAATAATTTATTTACAATAAAGTTGAAGCTATTTGCCAAATCTAGGTGCTGTTATATTATTTGGTAGAATGGTAAATAGGTAACACTTTCTGATCTCACTAACAAATGATCTAAGGCTTTTAAACAAAAATATTTTGATGGATTATTTACCAAATACTTTCAACAGAGATATTGGTTTAACATTGACTAATTTACCTGAATTTCTGTCTTAGCTAAATGATCCCATTTAACAAAGTTGTGCTTAAGGAAATAAAAAAATAACAATAGCTCAAATCATAGTGGAGCAATATAATTTAATTAAAATATACCTTGGTCAGGTAAAAACTAATAATGCCCTTTCTTACTGTTTGAATTGCTGTTAATCTAAATTATACTCTGACTGGGTTTAAATATGTAAGTTGGCTTGATAATAATAATTATCAGATTCAGACAAATAAATTAATATTACCTGACCCTATTTTTGTTTTAAATAAAATATAAAGAAAGGTATGGATCATTCATCAGAAGTTATGTACACACATATTATACTGAGTTACTGTCCACATAATAATAATGAACTAACTAGTATTACATCATTTACAAATCCACAGGTGAAATGCTCCAGATGGTGAGGATAAATAGATTGAAAAATATATATTGTCTATCATGCCATAGCTAAATAACAAGCATTTAAATTATGAACATCTTGTTGATTTGCTTGTGACTGACTGCAACAATACCACAGCACAACCTGAAGAACTAAGATCTTCAATAATTAACTTATCATTGCCATATTATATATAATACATAAATAACTTCACCTACTATAGTGGAAAAGTATTTAATCACATGATGGGGGATAGCAAAACATACACTCCACAGAGCAAAACAACACAAACAAATTATGGTGGCTTCCAACATCTATATCTTAGGCCAGGAGTGGGCAATTGTTTTTGCTTGGGGGGCACATAGAGTGGTGGAGGGCCACATTGGGGCCACATTCTGGAAGTGAAGGTTAGTGGAGGGCTGCACCTTTTTTCATGACACAATAAACACACTGCTTTATTCCCTGTATTACCAAAGAAATGTCCATTCTTCATTAAACACATAACATTCATCACAAATTTTACATTTTTTCAGAGGGTTCATGGTTTCACTAAAGTTGGAAATGTATATGCTAATGCAAAGACAAAATTGAAATTAACCAAATCAATTGGAAAAGCACTGTACATTGTAAATCACACTGTGCATGTGTATTGATGTGGCCATCCAGTGGAAAATATGAGATGAATTTTCGGTCATGCATGGGAAGGAAATCTCAGTTCAAAGCAGATTTTTCTGATTGTCTTGGCGGGAAGCATAAAACCTCTTAATGGGCTGCATGTGGCCCTTGGGACACTATTTGCCCACCCCTGACTTAGGCAAAAGTTTATGTGTAAACTTAGTCTCACCACATAAGAAAAATGGAAAATGTACAAAAGTTATGATCTCCAGAGATCTAGGTACCTTAATAATATGTGATACCAATCATGAAATATAAAGCACTATCAACTCATGGAATAAAACATGTGAACAATGGGGAGATTTCCATCTTGCAAAGCACAATAAACAAATAATATCAAATAAAGCCTAATCTTCTAAGGCATATATGTCAATCTGAATGTTGGCAAGATAATAAATTATCACTGATAAAGCTGATTAAATTAATATGCACATTAAAAATTAGCAAACAATAAGTAATGTCTGAAACCAACAATTTAATGGCTAGTCAAATGACTATAAAAATATTTAAAATTATAGCATGATAAAATTCAGCAGTAGATAGGAAATACACTCATATACGCATAAAATTCATAGAAATAAAGTGGACATAATTTCAAAGTAAATGTAAATAATATGAGACTAATAAATATTCAATTATATTAGAATTTAATGGTAAATCATTGTATAACAATATTTATGAGAATTTTTTGACTTCAGATAAACCCATTTTGGCTGCTTTATCAACGAATAAATAAACCATTCATAAATCTTATGATAACAATAAATAAATGTGAGAAATTAATATCTCTACTCATAAAAACAAAATTTTACCTTAACCATCACATAATAAATTGCATGAAATTTACCTTATTATATGTATGAATACCTATGCATTCAATCATATACCCATTAAAGATAAAAATAATAATAATAAAATTTACTTTGACATGGAAATATTGTCATAACAATAATAAAATAAGGAAAATAATAAAAAATATAGTATGCATATATTTTTAAAACATCTTAGTTCATTAGCAGAACCTTTTCATAATACGCAGTCTGTTGAGGGTGCAAAATCCTTCCTCAGTGGGTTGTCCATTTAATGAAGCATCTGTACCAAGTGAATAATAAACATTTTTTTAATACAACAAATATACCTTCCAGATATGCATCAAAATAAAATATTAACATGGTTCTTAATTTTAACTTAAATACTATGTTTGAATTCATTTAAAGTAATTGACCAATGTAAAAATATCCAGCTAGAGAATATTCATTGGGAAATGTCTAGGAATAACACAATTTTGTTCTGCTGAAATTTTTGGAGTTCGTGGTTAGCAGCCTAAATTAGTTTAATAAAAGTCATTTCTAGGTATTAAGTTTTAGCAACTTTTCTTTGGAAACATTATTAAATTTAATAGTCCACAAATATTACTACACATATCAAATGTCCATTGTAAACTACTTCTGTGAACTATTGTTTAGAGACAAACATATTTCTTAGTTCCTGCAATTCACTTCCATTTAAAACATTTTAAAATAAAATATGGAGAGAAGGAAGCATATTAAAGTTATCAATGTATATTTTTTTAAAAATTTTGTCAAATTCAACTTTCTCACAAATACTCTTCTTAATAACACAAATTTGGAGAAAGCAAATGCACTTAAATAGAAATTCACCCTGTGCTAAAAATAACAAGTTATTTTATATTTATAAAGTTCATTTTTAACTAGCATTTATTATATTTACTAAAATTAATACAACTTCTTCTTTATAGCATTCCATAATAAGTAGAATAGTCAACATAGTGGTTTATTTTCAACTTAAAGTTCAAACAATCTAAAATCTTTAACTTCACACTTTAATTTCCTTCTTTTAAAAATAATAAATAGTAGTTAAGAATAAATTAGTACAATACTCAACATAATTTTATGAATTACTGCAAATAAATACATCACCTGGTTTCTTTTAAAATGTATTCTTAAGCATAATCGATAAAATTTTCTTATAATAAACATATTATTTTTCCATAGCATTATGTTAGTAGTTAAAATAGAGTTCAAATTAAATTATGGCAATAAAAAGTAGGATACCTTAAAAGTCTGCTCAACACTGCATTGTAGGTTGAAATAGAAATAAAAGCAATAACTTTACACTTTAGCTAAAATAAAATAATTATAAAAATATCACTATTCTTAAGATCTCAGTACACATTGGTTTGTCAGGAGATGAAGGCATGGACAGGTCAGAATCTCAGGTGATAGAGATTAGAAATATCAGACTGATTAGAAAAATCAGACCCTTAAAATGATGATTTCTTGCTTATAGACCTGCTGTGACACATGCCAAAAATTAATTACCTCCTTGTGGTCAAAAGGTTAAACAGTGCAAGGAACTAAATAAGAAAACTATGTAATTTTAGCCTACATTATTTATAAAACATGATCTTAACAGACAAGTTGAATAAAAGGTTAATGTAACTGATTTTCCTATTAATTAAGAAAATAAATAATAAAAAAATAATAAAATAAATTATATTTATTTCCTTTTTTTAAAAAAATAAATTACCTTTTTTTAAACTTGGCTTATCTGAAACATTATATTTAAATGATTAACTCTTTCTTGGTTAGGTTTAATTAGTTTTTTTAAATGTTTTAATGATTTTAAAACAATTATCTTGATTAAAACCAAGAAACCTAAATACACCCATGCACCTACACTTGTACACAGAAGAAGTGATGTTTCCAATTTAAGATTTAACTTATTAGCTTATTTCTTTAAGAAATTATATACTATTTATCTGAATTAATAAGCATTATTTTTTAAAAATATATTTTATATTTAAAGAAAACTGACTAAATGAGAATTTAATCTGAACACTTTATGACTTAAATTATAAGTAAATAATTATACTATTAAATAGTTATATTTTAACTTTTAAACTCTCTGTCTATGATATCTATAACTTTATTTGAAACTCAATCCTGTCTACTCTCTCTTTATTTTACACATACTTAACTAAATATTAACATTGTGCTAAAGCATATAGCTTATCATTATAAGAATTACTTTAATAACAATTCTTACATTTGCAAGTTATTATTTATTTTATACTCATTAGAAACAGAAAAAAGTAAGTATTTTTGCATTCAAATTAGATAACATAACTTGTACATATACAACTGTGGTCTCTTTTATTTATTATTTACTTTTTTTTTTAAATTATTAATAAACAGCTTAAATTATTATATTAAGACCTTCACTAAGAACAATGTGCAAAAGCACAGGTTTACTATATATATATATATATATATATATATATATATATATATATATATATGTGTGTGTGTGTGTGCATGCGCGCATGTGTTTACAACAATAATACAATGAATGTCTACTAACAAAAATTACTTTAAATAATAATTTTTCTTTATAATTCTCAGTACATTTCCAATAAATAATTTTAAAAAATGTCTCCCCAGAGAAGATAATTTTTCAAGACAAAGAATATTATTCTATACAATAATTATAGCAATTTCAAAAAAGTAGCCAAAACCATATGCAAGATTCATTGAAAACAAATTATATAAAATAGTGAGTTTAATCTCAAACATTCCCCAAATACTTAACCCAAAAAGTATACCATAACAATAATATTATTCTAGAGGAAGTTTTGATAGATATTTTTTCTTCTAGAGGAGGTTTTGATAAATATTTTTAGATCACTAATATATCTCAATATCTTCCTACAACTTATATATTTAATATTTTTTTCATGAAAAAACTTTCATTGATACTTTTTTTGAATATGATATCCTTTTGGGCATTAGAAAATTCAGATTGGATTTTAGTTTAAGTCCTGATTCATAAAGGCTATGCTAAATGTATTGTCTCTTTTATCTATAAATATTAACTGCTCTATTAGAAATGATAATTATTAAAACTGGCAAAACTCTCCGATACAGTAGTGCTACTCAGTGCAAGCCAGAGTAATTAATGGATGCTAGAGGACTTGTGCATAAAATCCCCCTCTAGTGCTTACTCATACAATATCCCCAGACTAGTTTCTGGCTTGTGGCCTTTGTCAGTGAGGAACCTTGGATCTGAGAGCACTATACCTAGATCTTAGGATCTAATGCAGCCCTCCAGCATCCACTTTTTATCTGTAGTTAACTCCAAAACGATGAGTTTAAAATTAAAAACACAATAATAATTTCAACCATGTGATGTTTGGTGGTTTAAAAAATGATAGTTATCAACTCCTATGAAAATGTCAAATGGTTTTCTATTTTAAAAAGTGGCTCTAAAAACTTCCATTGCAACCATAGTCTCAATTCTGTTTTCTTGACCTCTGGCAGAATTTTTGATCTACAGACAATTGATAACATTTTTTCAGTCTTATTGAACTATTAAATGCCCCAATCAATATGGTTCCTTAAGGTTGTATGATTTTATGCATACACATGTAAATAATCAATTTGAAGGATCTGATGTGAAATTTAATTTAATCTTCAAAATGGCCAGGCAGACTTTCAGCATGTTTGTTTTTTGATCATAATTATTATTGAAATAGTACTGATTAATAATATACATTTATTGTAATGGTATACATTTATGCCATTACATCAATTTCAAATATAAAAAAAAACATAAATAAGTATAAAAGCTAATAATTTTATTTAAACCAGTATTTAAATTGCACAGGTGGAAAAATATTAAAGTAAAAAAAAATCTAAAGATAAAAGCTATTAATTATTTTTTATTTACAAATTATTTTAAATCTAAAAATGTAAATGATTTTCTATTAAAATGAATGACATAATAGCAAACAGGCCCTTGAGGGCATTTAACTGATCAGTCAGATAAGAGGTCAATTAAAAAATTCCTAGTAATAAAATCTTATGTTCCCACTCAAAAGTAAACTATCTAATAAATGATATAAATAATCACATGGTCCACAAAGAAAATCATCACTAATATGAACAGTTTAAAGCCATACAAGATTGATCCTGCAATTTGATGATAAGGAACTCAAAGCATATGAAAGGGAAAGAAAGAAAACTTTGGCTAAGAGAAGTTGTGTTCTTTGATATTTCTCTTGTTGATTACATAATTTAAACATATTTATGTGTATTGCAGACCTCAAAAATATAAAGGTCATAAAATAAATTAGTTTCCTATATTTGCAACACCTGAGGCAAACCCCAGCATTATGGTTTCCAAAAAGCAGCAAACAGGACTCTTCTTTCCAATAGCAATATTAATACTAAATGGAATGTCAATTAAAGTTGTGTGATGCATCTTGAACAGCTAAGAGGTATTTCAAATAAACCTAAAAGCAGCGGAAAGTATAAATTTTATCATCTATAAAAGAACTTTTCAAATATTATATCTATAGTCTTTTATCTGATTAAACAGAAATTTAAATTATTTGTTCTATTTTCTTTTAATGCATTTGCTATTACTATTTCCATTCTTGTAATTTCTTTTAAATTAATAATTTAAAAATAAGCATAAGTGATTGCATAGATTCATAAGATTATGTCAGTTTCAGTGGGTTAATTTTGGGATATTTGTTTCATAGTTGAATCAATGTTGGTAGAGGGATGTACCTGTGTTATCATGTCTGTGTGATGTGGAAAGGTGCATTAGATTCTCATTTTCTTGTGCCATATTAGCATACAGGGCATAGTACCTAACTGAATGCATGGCCCAAAGTGTAGCCATCACATTGCTAATGGACATAGATGTATTTCCTATGGCAATGATATCATTACACTCTGGCTGGTGATAGTAAAATAGCAAAGACTGCAATCCCCCATTATGGAGCATGTTTAATATATATTACAAATGATTACCTTGCCAGATGTACATTCTTGTACTGGACAAGGGCCATTCTTTCTTAAATAATATCATGCTACAGATGCACCTTCCTGTTATTATGGCCTTTTATGCTAACATCTTCATTTTGCATTGATCACATCAGTATATCAATAAGGTAGCATTGGTTTGGATGTGAAATAGTAGCCTGGACTTAAAAGAATCGAGTATATAAATGTGTAATCTACATAGTGTATTTACATTTAATGAAATATTGAAATTGTATTAAATCTTAAATTCATCCATCTGTGCAAACGATGTAAATTAAATTCATTTAAATTCCAAAATTTTTCATTTAATATGTGTGTGTAATAATAAAATGTTTTTTTGATTAATTGTGGAAGTAACTTATTTTTATATATTTTTATTAATAATATTTTTTTAAAAAAAAATCAACAGTTAGACAATTTTTAAATAAAGTGATATTTTAGGCTCAGCTTCACCATGAGCTAGTGGCCATCACTATCAGTCAATAAAAGTAGAATCTTACTCATATGCATTGCCTACCATATAATTTTTTTAGGTTCCAATAACCTAGTGGCACCCTGGTAAGGCAGATGGGGAAAAGTGTTTTAGCCTGACTCTTATAATACAATTTATCAAAATTTTAACACTTGCATATAGGATTCTATAGAAGTAATGGTTAAGATGTCTCTAGACCTTTACTTTCTGATTATGATATCTCCCTTTCACCTGATATTCACATTTTTAAAAGATCTTTCAATTGTCTTTCTTTCATATTTAATAAACAAAATATAATTAGGGTATTTTTATAAGATTGTATAGGAGAATACTATTTTTGATTGTTGTCTTCTAATAAGCTCGATTCTTGTTGTAACTTGTTAAATAATATTTAAATATTTCCACTTTAAATTTTATATGAATGTTGGTATTATATTTTTAGATTTAATTTATCATTTGATTATTAATTAGATTTTTCATATTCGCAATTGAATTATATATATATACACTTCTTAATTAACACTTTACAATACCATTTTAACATATGATTTATTTTTGCTTACAGTTTCAACTGCCCTATAGTCATCATCAGAGCTACAATATTTAAACATATACATTAATACAGAACAATACACACACACACACACATATATACACACATATATATATATATATATATAAACCATAATGACATTTTACACTGTATTTTAAACAATGGATTTTTAATATTTTAAAAATACTAATATTCTTTTATTCTATATTTATAAACAATTAATTTAATCTACATAAAAAAATTTACTCAAAAAATTTAATTCTTTATAAATATAGAATAAAAGAATATTAGTATTTTTTTAAAATATTAAGACTCCATTGTTTAAATATGTCTTAAAATGTCATTATGGTTTTATATATATGTGTATATATATATATATATATAAAATACATAATTTGCAGGTTCATCCATGTTAAAAAAATTTAAATATTAATATTCCAACGTTTCAACTTGGTCACACAAGTCATCCACTGGGTGATAAAAGGTAGAAAGACGGTTGTAGAGGTGCTACAATCACCGATTTGAATAAACGTTAAAGTTCCACCAAAGCAAAACTGTTAAATTTAAGGATGTTTTTTTAATAAAATCTTTACAAATAGGAGGAAGTTTGCATATATCATCTTCCTTATTGATGCAATCTGGTCTTTTAACTATCTCAATGGCTTCTCTAATTTTGCACTGGTAGAGATTATCATATCTGGATATGATCCTGGTACTAGAAAAATCAATTTTATGACCTGAATCTATAGTATGGAGTGCTGATGATGATGAGTGTTGTTTAACTGCATTAGCATGCTCATCTCTCCTAACACTGATTCGATGATTGCTCATACCTATGTAAGAAGCTTTACAATTTTTACATGAGATTTGGTAAACACCATGAGATTCAAGAGGGATTGAATCCTTAGGCTTGGTTATTATATTGCTGATTTTTTGATGAGTGGAAAATGCTATATATATATTATAGCATTTTAATATACATCCAATGCTGTATGTAGTTCCTTTTACATATGGAACACAAATCCTAATAGCTGATTTATCATCTTTGTGTTTCCTATTTTGTCCATTTTGGGCTTGAAATAAGTTTTTTTATATAAATTTATAATTATAACTATTTTCTAATAAAACACTATTAATATGATTTATTTCTTCTTTCAGATGTGTCTCATCTGAAAGGTTAATTGCTCTATTTAAAAGAGTTTTGTCCACAGAAACTAATTGAGTTGGGTGATGATGAGAATGAAAATGTAAATATTTATCCATGTATGTATTGTTTCTGTAAATCAAAAAAGATAAACTATTTGGTGTTCTGGTGACTAGAACATCAAAAAAAGGGAGTTTTCCATCAGAGTCTGTGTCTATTGTAAATTCAATATGAGGATGCATGTTATTTAAATGTAAGAAAAAAATCATCTAATTTATTTTTTTTCCATGTTGCCGTATGACAAAAGTATCATCTATGTATCTGAGCCAAATGAGAGGTTTTAATGATGATGATTCTAAAGCATGGGTTTCTATATTTTCCATGAATAAATCAGCTATTACTCCTGAGATAGGTGAGCTCATAGGAGTACCAAAAACGTGTATGTAATGCTGTCCATTGTATACAAAATATGTGTTTAAGAGACAATGTTTAATCAAAGCAATAATATGGTCTGGTAAATTGCAACGTTGTGAGATTATATTTAAAGCTTCATTAATTGGATTGTTTGTAAATAAAGACACGACATAAAAACTGACCAGAATGTCATTAGCATTAATTTTTAAACTTTTGAAAACAGAAATAAAATGAAAAGAGTTTTTAATATATGATTTAATTGATGGGATTGTAGGTTTAATGAAATCTGATAAATATCTAGCTAAAATATGAGTTGGAGATCCTATTGCACTTACTATTGGACGAAGGAGGGGGGGGGGGATCTGGTTTGTGAATTTTTGGAAGTCCATAAAATTTTGGACAGACACAAACAAGATTTTTCACGAGGGATTATTTTATTTTTTATCTCTGTTCAATAGGCGATTTATTAATAATAGCTTTTGTTGTTTTTTCCAAATACGTAATATGATCTCTTTTTGATAGTTTATACGTTTTATCATTAAGCAGATCTAAAATTTTTATTATGGTAAATGTCACGATTCATTACGACTGTGGCATTACCTTTATCAGCTGGAAGTACAACAATTGATTTGTCCGATTTTATATTATTTAATGCTTGTCTTTCTTTCTTTGAATCTGCAAAATATATATTTTATATATGCAACCCGTGAAAATCTTCATTTCAACATTATTAACCTCTACGAGGAGCAAATTTTTAAACAGCTTCGAGTGTTTGAAAAAACGTGAATTAAGAAATGTAAGTTAATTTGTAATTTATCTTTTCTATTAGCATGTAAAAATCACAACGTTATACCCACTTTCTGTAAAATTGTGTTTCACAAGAACAATTATAGTATTAGTAAAATTCTAAGGAAAACTAGCTATATTATTTTAAACTTTTTTATTAAAGAAACTCGGAAAAATGTAGACAAAATTGATAAAGTATTGCTAGATTTACATTTGTTCCGTAGCAATAAAATACATCCTTTACTGTGAACTAGTTTTGATCGTATTGCAAATTTTAGATCAATTAATGATTCAGAATTTGTAACAGCAAAGCAAAAGAAAAAGTTACAAATGCTAATTAGAACACAGTCACCAAACATTACATATCCAAAACAAAAAAAAACTGTTTATAATTTATCTAAGAAAGCCCTCTCTACAGATGAAGTTTCGGTTCTAGAAAAAGGTTTTAATTTTGCTTTAACACCTTCCCAGATACCTTTTGAGGAATTGTTTGTAATGTTGAATCAGCTCTTGATAAAATAGATTCTTCTTCAGCTGATTTGGCTAGAGCCGAGATTTGCAATATTTTTTAAAAAGCTAAGGTTCCTAAAAATAATATTTCAAAGAAAGAAAGACAAGCAGTAAATAATATAAAATCGGACAATTCAATTGTTTGTACTTCAAGCTGATAAAGGTAATGCAACTGTTGTTATGGATCAACACATTTACAATAATAAAATTTTACATTTGTTTGAAGATAAAACTTATAAACCATTAAAAAGAGATCATACTACATATTTGGAAAAAACAACAAAATCCATTATTAATAAATCGCCTATTGAAAACAGAGATAAAAAATAAAATAATACCTCGTGAAAAATCTTGGGTCTGTCCAAAATTTTATGGACTTACAAAAATTCACAAACCAGATACCCCCCCCCCCCCTTCGTCCAATAGTAAGTGCAATAGGATCTCCAACTCATATTTTAGCTAGATATTTATCAGATTTCATTAAACCTACAATCCCATCTATTAAATCATATATTAAAAACTCTTTTCATTTTATTTCTGTATTAAAAAGTTTAAAAATTAAAGCTATTGACAATCTGGTCAGTTTTCCAATTGATGAAGCTTTAAATATAATCTCACAACATTGCAATTTACCAGACCATATTATTGCTTTGATTAAACATTGTCTCTTAAACACATATTTGGTATACAATGGACAACATTACAGACAAGGCTTTCGTACTCTTATGGGCTCACCTATCTCAGGGGTAATAGCTTATTTATTTATGGAAAATATAAAAACCCGTGCTTTAGAATCATCATCATTAAAACTTCTCATTTGGCTCAGATACATAGATGACACTTTTGTCATATGGCAACATGGAAAAAATAAATTAGATGATTTTTTCTTACATTTAAATAATATGCATCCTCATATTAAATTTACAATGGACACAGAGTCTGATGCAAAATTTCCTTTTCTTGATGTACTAGTCACCAGAACACCAAATACTTTATCTTTTTCTATTTACAGAAATGATACACACACAGACAGATATTTACATTTTCATTCTCATCATCACCCAACTCAGATAGTTTCTGTAGCCAAAACTCTTTTAAATAGAGCAATTAACCTTTCAGATGAGACACATCTGAAAGAAGAAATAAATCATATTAATAGTGTTTTATTAGGAAATATGTATAATTATAAATTTATTAAAAAAAGCCTTATTTCAAGCCAAAAATGGACAAAATAGGAAACAAAAAAATGATTGATCAGCTATTAGGATTTGTGTTCCATATGTAAAAGGAACTAGAGACAGTATTGGACTATATTAAAATGCTATAATATAGATATAACATTTTCTACTCATCAAAAGATCAGCAATATAATAACCAAGCCTAAGGATTCAACCCCTCTTGAATCTCATGGTGTTTACCAAATCTCATGTAAAACTGTAAAGCTTCTTACATAGGTATGAGTAATTATCGCATTAGTGTTAGGAGAGATGAGCATGGTAATGCAGTTAAACAACACTCATCATCACCAGCACTCCATACTATAGATTCAGGTCATAAAATTGATTTTTCTAGTACTAGGATCATATCTAGATGTGATAATCTCTACCAGTGCAAAATTAGAGTAGGTATTGCGATACTTAAACGGCCAGATTGTATCAATAAGCAAGATGATATGTGCAAACTTCCTTCTATTTGGAAAGATTTTTAAAAAAAAAACATTTTTAAATTTAACAGTTTTGCTATTGATGGAACTTTAATGTTTATTCAAATCAATGAATGTAGCACCTCTACAACCATCTTTTTACCTTTTATCACCCAGTGGATGACTTGTATGACCAAGTCAAGTCTGAATATTAATATTTACAATTTTTTAACATGGATGAACCCGCAAAATATGTATTTTATATATGCAACCCGTGAAAATCATCGTTTCAACATATATATATATATATATAATTGTAG